>OMNZ01034722.1:7000-78188 GCA_900303255.1 Lesueurigobius sanzi | reverse complement strand
TCTTCTTATAGCTTCAAAATTAGGGCTGTCACCAATGATTATTTAGGTAATAGATTAATCGGTTGGCAAAAGGTGCATCTTTAAAAACATTTTGCCACATGAAGCTTAAGTGACGCCGTTTGAGGATGTCTTGATAGAGCAAACTTAAAGCTAATGGGCCTCATTCATGAATATTTTCTTAAGAAAAAGTTCTTAAGTACAACTTAGGAGAAACTTAAGAAAAACTTAAGTCTGATTCACGGAGCGTTCTTAAGAAGACAAAACTGTTCTTAAATTATTTTTTTTGTGCGCAAGAGTCCTCCTGACTGTTCTTAGGATTTGTTCTTCCAGAAGAGCTCTTTCAGCTAAGAACAAATTTTGTGAATGCTCAAAATGTTCAATTTGTGCGTAAGTTTGTTTCGTGAATGAGGCCCAATGTCTGTAGGATGCTCTTTGTACAAGTTTCACATGTCATTCCTCATTTGAAAGCTAAGAATATCTAAAATTCAGTCTGAGATTGTGAAAGCGAGAGAGCGAGAGAGTCCTCGTTCTGCCCTGATTAGATTATGGTCTGAGATTTATCTCATATTTGGAACAATTAGAGCTAAAATATTTGTACATTTAGAGAAAACATAGTTTTTTCCACAAAAATTAATTACTAAAATAGTTGACAACTATTTCAACAGTCTATTAGTTGATTCATTTAGTCAATTAGTTGTTTCAGCCCTACTTCAAATCAAGAGCACAATAAAACATTTGTGCTAATTTCTTGGAGCTATTCTGTCCATTTGTCCGCTGTAGTTAAGATTCTCAATTTCCTCAACTCTACACAACCCACTCCAGAGACCCACTTTTTAGGATAATTTTACAACAGTGTGCATTTTGATTGAAGAGCTAATTCGCAAACACAGAAGTGGTTTTACATTTTGACTACCATGCTCTACAGGTACACTGGTAAAATTGAAGTTCAGTGGCTTCATATCTCTCTTCAATTATAACCTAACGATCATGGAAAGACGTTTAGAAGTGATATAGCTTTACAAAATTGCGACAACGTGGCACCTTATCATTTAATCTGCCAAATGGACCAGCCAAGATTCAATTACTGACTAATTCCCGTGTCAATCTTTCACCGTCAACAAGGAATACCTGCCAACCCCTTATGACAACCACAGCTTTTCTCACCAGCTCCATAAATCTCATCATTGTGGTTCGACATGTTGGTGGTTTACATGTCTGCCTATTCCTTTACCACCGACCCCGGAGCGTTTATTGGTCTCCGTCTTTGTGCTGCTCCGTCCGGTATCGTGCTACGGCGGCGGTGTCAGCGGGTTCATTCATCAGGGCTTTGTGAATAGCATCTCCATTCGCTCGGTTTAGCCATCAACAGATCGCATTACTGACACCATGGGCTTTTGATGAGGGCGCCCGTGTTAAATTGGTTGTGCAGTGTAGCTAATAGGCAGTGGGTGTCCGCGCAGGGGAGGACACTCGGACGCAGCCAGGGTCCTCGATTGCTCTATTGTTAAGGATCGGGAGGAGTTTTATATGGTTTTAAATGTTTCTCCGGAGGGACTTTTGGGTTTTGCCAAAGTCGTGTTGCTGTGTCATGTACAGTATGTCCTCATTGTTGTTGGGCAGCAGCTAATACAAAAAGTGCAAAAGGTGTATGAATATGGATTTAGTTTATGTATTTATTGCAAAGATGTAACTGCACAAAGCCAAAAGGATGCTGCCTGATGACTAAGGTGACCACCTGTCCCTCTTTTGGCTGAAATTTAGGCATTTGTCCCACCTATTTAGATAATGTCCCACTTTTTCACTTTTGCCTGTTGCTTTTGAATATCAAAAAATGAAAAAAATAATAATAATAATTTTGGACTTGCTGAAAGAAAACTTTTGATTTACACTCCAGAAATACCTACTAAATTGGGTTGAGTTATATCTTCAAGTCTGTCCCACCACATCTCACAACTTCTCCCACTTTCTCTAATTTCTGTGCAAAATAATGTTCAAAAACCCAAATCTTGCTCATTTTACATGATGCTTACTGCTACAATGCAGACACAAAGACAAGATTCTCTTCTAACAATGGCACATAGAAACATTTATTACGACTTTTATCCAAAGAAGCATGTTAGTGACGTCATAAGGGGACATTTTGAAGATAGCGACTCCTTTTGGATCATCTGCCTCAGGACTTAACATAATTTCTACTAATTTTATGTTTCTGGTGTCATTTTGATGCAATTCCTACTTTGTTTGAGCGATAATGTTCATGTTTTGGAGTCTGCAACATATACTCAATTACTAAACTAGTTGACATTTAAAGATGCATCAGATGCATTTTTTATATTTTAGATCCATATTGTTCCAAGTAGGAGAGCAGCAGAACGTTTGTTGACTTAAGGAGTTCAAAAACGTAACAATACCAGTGATTCATGCAAAAAGCGGCTGTTAAGTAACAAGACAACACATCTGACTTGTATTACAGCACATAAAAAATTCTGTACAGATTCCAGCAGTTTAGTTCTGCGTGTTTTGCTGTAGAGTGGAATGGAAACAAAATGCCATTGTGAAATTATTTATTCAAAGCTAAAAGCCACGTGGCCGGGGTTAGAGTGGGACAGTTGCAAAAATAGACGTGCTACATTTGACCTAAAGCTACTCCAGATTCACTACAGGCCGCACAAAATAATGGGGAATAAAGCAAATGTCTTGATACGATAAGTAGGGCGGAAGTCAGATGTAGCTAGATCGGCTGTGTTTTAGTCAATTAGGTCTTCATTTTGGAGGGAAATATTGAATTGTATATGTATTGTATCTCAAGGTATATCGCAGGCAAAGAATCTTTACCTACGATGGACAACTCCTGTACGACTGAGAAGCTACACAGATGCATCTCAAGGTATAGTATATGTGATTACATGTGTGATTTGTGGTAAGTAGGTAGTGCTCATAATCAAAGTCATTTGATCACAGTCACTGGATATGTTGTTACTTGCAGAGGACATTATATTACTAAAATATGTAATTGCAGCCTTTGTGATCTCCAAAGTCATTCATTTGCATACAAAAGGGCGAGTGAGTGCTGCTGAGGGTTGAATAAGATAAGATAAGACAGTTCTTTATTGGTCTCACAATGGAGAAATGTACTTGAACACAACAGGATCAAAGGGGTGCAAAAAGTCGGGAAATGTGCCATCAAGAAGAAAAAAGGTTTGCAAACAGTAGTAAGTAGTATCACGAAGTCAGGTGCTCTTCAAGGATCCATGCGAGAAAACCCTGTACACAAAAAGAAAAAAGGTCCGAGGCACTAGTACTGACTTAAAAGTCCTTTATTGTCAATGGGACATGACCGCCAATGTGTTTCGAACTATCCTATAGGTCTTCATCAGGGCAGACAATGGAAATAATTCAATTTGCATTTCATTTCATTGTGATTTCAATTTGCCTGTGGTTAATCTTTCAGTCAAAGTCAATGCTCCAAATGCTCCTTCAATAATATAATAATCGGCCTGAACTCTGGGGGCTTCTTGTAGCATTGCCTCTCGTCCCTGTGCAGCGCTCTCTCCCTCTTCTTCTCTCTCTCTCTCTCTCTCTCAGGCAGCGCTGCACACTAAGCGGTAGCACTGACAGTAATCACAGCAGACAACCTCCAACAATAGTGTTGGCCCAACAAAGACTGCTGCTCCCTCCGCATGGGTCCTGCCTGTCCATTCACTCTAAACTCTCAGCCACACTCTACCCGTCGCTTTGCACACATACTCGGCTCCTTTTGCCGCCACTAGCTGTTACATTTAGCGTCTAATGGGGGGCCCGCTTAGCGCTGATTCTGGTAATTCACTTATGGCCTTTTGTGATCCCGGGGGGCCAGCGGCGAGCTCCACTCAAGCGAGTTCATGGTGCATGGCACAAGAGGCCGCGCGGGAACAAAGCCAGTGTCATCCTTTGATTCAAGCAACTAATGAGAGAGCTGTGAGGATCCTAAACGCACCATTCATGCTGCTCCACACATACAAGGGATTAGCATGGCTGGTCTGTCGCACTGGTTAACAGCTATTGTGTGGCTCATTACAGCGGAGAGGGCAAACATACATGCGACAGGGTGGAAGAGAGAGTGGAGTGTGTGATTTAGCATGGAAACAGCAGGTTTATGAATGTGACACAAGGAAACATGCTGGCATTTTAACCACCAGTATGCACGAAGCTGCAGCAGGCACGAGCAAAACATGTAGGGACAGCTCATGTATGCTGTTCATGTCATGTATAAAAGTGGTACTGGCAAAAGAAAATCATCAACAATGTCTATGATATACAGTGGTCTCAGGAAATCTTCATCTCCCTTCTATATTATTAAGCTCAAGTCTGATTTGAATGAGATTTTACTCTCTCTGGCTTATAGAGACTCTATAGTGTCTTTCTGTATCAGGGGCAAAGAATTGAATTTACCAAAGACCAACACTTTTATAAATGTCCAAACACAGCGCAATTATGATTGAGAGCGATGAAATGGGTCTGCAGTTGTTGAGAGCTGTGTGAATACTGCTCTTTGTCATATTTTTTCAAAACCTTTTACATTTGTAATTTAATATCTTTTAGCATCAGACAGCTACATATCCCACTGTAAAAATGTCTCTTGCATTGCCTTGCTTTCATTTTTCTGAAAGATAGTTTGTAAGTTTTACTATGAATAGAGTAAACAGGTCGATAGAAACCAACCAGGCATACATCACAAATCAATTGTACATTAACAGATCAATAGGCGAGAACGAACATGTTCAAATAAATATAAAAAAGTTTACCACACACCAGGCAATGCAAAAAAAAAATAGCAAGAAGATAGATACTAAGCAATGTATAGTAATTGTTTATTTAGAAGCATAGCTATGAAGGCACTAAAGTCGTGTCCACAGAACCAGCAGCAGCATGGGGCAGCAGACGTTGCATGTAAAGCGAAAAGAGGAAGCAGAAAATCCTTAGCGGTGGCATTTAGGCCGATCACGCACTGGTCAGAGGTGAATCTCTTTTACAGAGGTCAGAGAGACACAGCCTAAAGAGAGCAACAGGAGGAGGGCAGATATAAATGTTAGCTATGGACAAAGAGCAGCGAGACACAGACAGAAGCGCGACGGGTTCTACAGCAGATATAACCTCATACTTTCAATAGTTTAGCAGTAAAGATGGGTCACAGGTCATAAGGTTCTACACTTTTGGTCATTTAAGGGGGAGACACTGTAGGTGAAACTTTATATTTTAAATTTTCAGTTCAGTTTCAGTTTTTGCTCTCTTAACATAGAACCTTTCACCTGGAAACAAATATATAACCTAATCTTTACAATAACGTGTGTAATTATCGCACTGATTCAACATTTCTCCATAGAAATATATGAAAAATTGTGACTATTCAATGACAAAATGTATTTTTCTCACATTGTAGTGACAACATCTCCACTTTAGTAGCTCCTACATCCTCCAAACTTTCCAGTCTTGTACTTGACAATATTTTGAAGGTTTGTTCAGAGGAATTTTTCAGTATTTAATTCCTAGCCTGAAGTTTTGAACCTCAAAAAACAAGGCAAAATTTGTATTTTTACAGATTTATTCAGTAATAACTGTTTATTCACTAAGATATCTGAAATCCCCTCTGAACAAATCTTTCTAACTAATATATCAACAAAATAAAACCATACATTTAAATCTCACTTCTTGAGAAAGGCTTTGTTGGAGCCCATACACGTGGAAGAAACCAGCAACATGTTTGAAAATATTTTAATATGTATTAGCCCAGTACAAAAAAGGCTTTTTAGAAAATGTAAATAGAGAATTGTATTGTGGCTTGGTTCTTTGTTTTTCTCTTAATTTTCTGTTCCCCAAACACCAAAGTGCACCTTCCCCAAAAACTACTTTTGTACTGACTTCCTGAGCACTTTGTGTCCAGTTTCAGATTTTATTGCCAAAAATATAGGCAATTTTGTCCATGTTTATGCACAAAAACCTAAAATGACAGAAAGCTATGTCATATATGTAATATACAGCACAAGTTTCAATTTGATATCATTGAATTATTATTTTTTACCTTTTAACCTGCAGGTGCAATATTGTGAATGAATGAATGCGGAAAAGTTTGATCAAAAGATTTTGTGACAGTTCCCGACTACTTCCAAGTTCTCACCATTGGGCAATATACTCTTACTCTTATACAATATGACACAATCATCAAATATTATGCAGTAAACATCTCCTGCCATCGCACCAATAAACCCCTTTCTGTTCATCTTCAGGCCTGTTTTGACACTTGACATTTAGCCGCCATGACGGGTCAGCGGCTGCGCACTCCCATCTCTCTCATAAGCAGCAGCGCTAACATGTAAACAGCGACTCAGGGCTTTCCACGTTGATACTAATCACTCAAGTTTCACTAAATTCCCCTAATTGTCCTCCAACACGACCTCCGTACGTCCAGGCGGGTCCGAACAACACCGAACTGAGCGGAGAGAGAGGTGAGAGGCTGCGACCTTTGCCATGTTTGAGTGTTCACTTTAAAAACCGATGTAGCAAACAGGTTAATGAGCTACGCGGCTAATGCTAAGCTAAAGTGGAGCGTATTATGATACAAGCGGCACAGGTCAAGCGAGGAACCCCAATTATCTCCATTGTCGGGAACTGTCAGCGGAGCAGCTTTTCGAACGGGGCGATTCAAAAGGTGACAATGGAGGAACAAGGGCCTTTACGGGAGGTTATTTGACAAATGCATTATTAAAGAGGATATCTCTGCCCTCTATTCAAATACACAATGAAAATAAATATTTAATCTGCTAAAGTTGCTCAGGGAGGAGTTCATGTTTACGTTAAAGGATTGGAGAGGTGTGGAGGCCAAATATAGAGCCCATTTTACTACTCACTACACCATGAAGTCCATTAGTCCTGGTTTAGACCTTGCTTAGACCTGAGTTAGTGGTTTACTCATTTAGACCTTGTTTAGATCATGTTTAGATCAGGTTTAGTGCTATTTAGACCTTGTTAAGACCTGGTTTAGTCCTGGTTCAGACCTTGTTTAGACCTGATTTAGTCTTGGTTTAGACCTGGTTTAGACCTGATTTAGTCTTGGTTTAGACCTGGTTTAGTCTTGTTTTAGACCTGGTCTAGTCCTGGTTTAGACATGTAGGCAAAAATTCTTCAGTGTGTACTACAGAGTACAGATGAAGATTGAAGAATTTTTGCCTACGATTTTTGCCTACGATGGACAACTCCTGTACGACTGAGAACCTACACAAACTGGTTTAGACATGGTATAGTCTTGGTTTAGACCTGGTTTAGGCCTGGTTTAGTCCTGGTTTAGACCTCGTTTAGTGGTGGTTTAGACTTGGTTTAGACATTGTTTAGTCCTGGACCATAAGTCCTGGTCGTGAACCTAGTCCTTCCACCTGGTTTAGTCTTGGTTTAAACCTGATTTAGGCCTGGTTTAGTCCTGGTTTAGACATGATTTATACCTAGTTTAGTCCTGGTTTAGACCTAGTTTAGACCTTATTTAGTCCTGGTCCTGGACCTGGTCCTGGACCTAGTCCCCGGTTTAGACCTGGTTTAGGCCTGATTTAGACCTGGTTTAAACCTAGTATAGTCCTGGTTTAGACCTAGTTTAGACCTAAAACTACTTTTACTTTTTACTTGAAGTACATTTTACAGTGGATGCTTTTACACTTTTATTTAAGTAGGAATTTAATCTGATACTTTTACTTAAGTACATTCTTGGTCCTGTATCTGCACTTGTACTTAAGTAAGAATACCAAGTACTTCTTCCACCACTGATTTCTACCACAATTTTCAATGCCTCAAGAACCAACTGAAGAACTCATCTCGACGTATCTTTGTGCCTGAGCCACTTTATAATATGTACTTTCCAGAAGCTCAAAATAACATAATTAAGTTTAAAGTCTAGTGGTTTGTGTCAATACTTTCCTAATTTGGAAAAGCAAACCAGAACGATGCCGCCAAAGTCAATACGATTATGATTTTTACCCACAAACAGTAAACTATCAGGAAATTTCCACAACAGGCTGATTTAGCACTGGCTCGGTATACAGTATATTTGGTCAGAGACACACCCACAAGTCCTCTTTGATAGAGTGATACAGCCCTTACATGATGCATTTCTATGTTTTTTTGTTTATTACATAGTAGTTTGATGGAATAACGCGAGGGATAAGTGAGTTTTACATCAATAAAAGTTGAAAAAAGGAAGAGAATAAGAAAGAATTCCATCCGATATAACAAAAATACTAAAGATTACCAAAAAGGGCCAAACAAGGTAGGATTTTAGCAAACCCAACCTGCTATATGTAAGTTTTAGTCAAAATGAGGAGAGGAAAAAAAAACTTTAAATTACAGCTGCAATACTAATCCAATCAAGCCTAACAGAGCATAATTTTCTTTAAAAATGTGAGAAATTGGCTATATTATTTCACAGTGACTCCAGCTTTTGCTAAAATCCCATGAGCAAGGGTTTCTATTTTTAAACAGTCGCAACAGAACGACCAAAACTTGACCTTTTTTCTCTTCTGCTAAACCTTGTCATCTCCGTGGTGTTGCGTGAGCCATGCAGAGCTGAGCTGGCCTCTGTACTACTGCCTTTGGGTTACACAGTGAAGAAAGAATAAAAAAAAAGAAGTCTGGAGGGTCACGCAAAGTTTAGTAAACACAAGGTCCATCTATGGCAAGACGGCTACGCATTTGGAGCGAAGAAAGGGGCACTTATCGCGGACTGAATAAAATTAGATGCCCCCGATGATAACGGTAAATTGATTACTCAGCGCTTTGAAATGTATCTGATAAAAATGTTGAACTTTCAGTGCGTTACTTGCCAGTCGTGTCTCTAAAGAGGAAGATGAATTCGATAATGTGGTGCGAAAAGATGTACAAACTCGGAAAAAGGGTTCAGATTCTTGATATTTCGCAGTTTAAGCTCAAAATGACTTGTTCCGTTGCCAGATTTGTTTACTTATCAACTCAGATCAAGGGCGAATCTGCTTATTTCAAGAGAATTTGGCCTATTTTTTGATTAATTTCGCAGTGGAAGCCCTCCCTGGCTGACACAATGCACCACATTTAGGTAGAGGATGGTTGCGAGGATAGGCAAAACAACAAAAATCGATCACAAAGTTCGACGAAAAAGCTTAGTCACCCACTTCTCCTTTGGTTTTCAAAGAGGTGTGTCCTGTCTACTCGCTGACGTCACCGCTGGCGTGGGGCTGGCGTGTTTCTGTGGGCTCTGCGGCCGCTCTCTTCCTCTTTCATTGCCGGCCAGACGAGCAGCAGCCGTACATGAAACTATAGCTAGGAAACAGACACTTCGATTTGGACGTGTGCTTGCAAAATAGGTCCATTAGGTTTGGTTAAAGTCAAATCTGTGGGGCCTAAATCGCATGATATCAATGAATGTATGCTTTGAAATTGTGGGGGAAAGGCCAAGTCAATACAATTGTTTTGTGGATTTGATTTACTACAAAACTTACTGAGAGTAACTAGATTTGACTACAACACTGTTAAAAAGGCATATGGCCATTTAGTTAATATAACATCAATATGTAATGTATTTCAATTGACAGAGAGTTTTTAAAATACATGTTGAAGAAAAGTCACTTTGATCATATGGGTTATACACTGCAAAAAGTGATCTCTTGATAAGTTAAATTTGCTTGAATTTACAATATTTGACCTCATTCTGGATAATTTTAACTTGCCAGTTGAAATAATCTGCCAATTGAAAGTATTTTTGCACTGAAATTAAGAAAAAACACAAAAAATGTGATAATAAATCTAAATTGACTTCAAATTATATGCTTTTTCTTATATAAAGTGCAAAAATACTTGTTCTGTTGGCAGATAATTTTACTTGGCTAGTCAAAATTACATTAAAATGAGGTAAAATATTATGAATTCAAGCTAATTTAACTTAACTCAAAATAACCCTTTTTGCAGTGTAGTGTTTGAGCCGGATCTTGTATTGCCAATGCCGTATTCACGCGCCGAGAAAGTAGTCCCAAACCTGTGTAATTAAGAAATGTGACCAAAAAGATAATATTGGATCTTAAAAAATGTACAATTTCAAATTTACTTAGATTTCTCAACAACAAACAATTATACGTTGAAGTACCCCCATTCTTCCCCCGTCTTGTTGCAGGGAAGGTGGATATATCTGTGTAAAAATGACTAGAAAGACCAAGCAATATCACACAAAAGCAAGTTCAAGGTTTCCCATCAGCCACAATTCCGCAAAGTCTTATACAACTTTATCCTGTCTGTCTCAACGCAAACGTTTCCCCCCCGTCCATTGACAAATCTCTTGTCACGAGAGACGAGACACAGAAGCACACAGGAGAGAGAAGGTCTGTCTCAAAAATCACGTGACCCCGACCACAGTCACAACCACAGCGATATGTGCAAAACAACTCCCCCAAATGGAGCACCAGAACATCATCACATAACCACCGTAACATAGCAATAGCTCAACACAGCCCAAAACACACATCTTATTATGCCATTTTGAATATTTACAAATTATTGCTAACTTATTAAGGTAGTTTAAGTCCTTATAAAAGTTGAATTACACTGTCACCTTGTGTGTGATCAATTCTTGGAAGCCAGGCCACTATTTATGAATCAGCTAGACTCTGCTCTCCTTCGTGGCCAGATAGTTGCATGATAATAAAATGTATTTGTCACTTTAATAGATCCAAAGGCCTTATACAGTGGTTTTCAAACGTAAGATTTGACTTTCCAAGTACCGCCAGGCCTAGATCCAGATCAAATCAGGACTAAAATAGGCCTAAATTAGACTACATCATGTCTAAACTGGGTGTATCCCATCTAAACCAGAAAAACACGCATTAATGAAATCAAAATGGACCACCTGAAGAATCCCGAGAGGTACACGTATCACAGTTTCAGAAATATTGGTCTAATGTTTAATCAATGGGAGACAAATTGATTATTTTTCGATATATTTTGAGAAAAGGTTGGAATGCAATGTGGAATAATGGCCCTATTCACTCATATAAAGGAACAAGTTCTGAATATATTGTTCTTTTCATGGATATTTTCTGAATAAGTGCACAGTTTTGTGTGTTTTTATGTGTACTCTGAATGACAATAAAGTATTCATTACCTGTAAATATCTATCTGTCCTATGAAAACATCATAATTGATACAAAAATGGGCTCCTACCCCCATCTGAGTACATTATTAGATCGGAAAACAATCAAAGCTAACAATATTAAATGATAAATTCAACAAAGTATACTTTTTCAAAAGCTAAATATAATCATATACAATAGGCCGTATTTATAGACTTAATTATTACAGACACTCATTTACACCATGGGACAACCGGCCGCAGCTAGAGTCTGTCATTTGTACTGCGCACTACTGTCTGTGTGGTCTTAATCGGTCCCAAACTGAACTCCCAAAATGCATCAGTGTAAGCAGGAATTAGTGAAAAACGGGAGAAAGGAAAAAAACGAACCGAGGATTAAGGATTTATAAAAGGCGAGGAAGTGTGTCACTGAGTCAAAGTCCGCATCAAAGCAATGAAGCTCCGTCCAGATGTTACAGTAAGGGCCAGCGGGGTTTTAGAATCGCAATGATAGAGCGCAAAATACAATGGGGCATCTTTGTCTGGCGTACCCCTTGGGCCTTGCATTTATACTCCGAGTACAACCTGCCTCTGAGGTTTTGTTGATTAGTTGCAAAGTGAATGACTTAAACTCCTATTTATCAGTTAAAATCAGATAAATACTCCCAAACTCTCGCCCTTTACAGTTAAATGTTTTTCAATAGCTTTTCTTTGAACATAATAATCTAAAATACAAGCAGTGGTTCACAAAGTGGGGGTCGGGACACATCAGGGGATCGCGGAGCACTGAGCTGGGGATGATTTCAAGACCAAAAAATGTAAATATTGATAGCTTAATATAATAAACATAATGTATTACAATTGAAAACAGCATAGATTTGTGAATTGAGGTAGAACAATGTAAATACATATTGTTAAACCAGATTGTAAAAGTCTGTTTGCTTGATATTATTGATTAATTTTGACACTGGGGGTCCCAGATTGTTCGCATGGTAATTTTGTGGGTCCCTGCCCTGCAAAGTTTGAGGACCTTCTGAAAATGAAATTGGAAAAGCACAACATTGTCAACGACCGAATATAGTCTGCAATATGATAAAGTAAAAATATAAACTTGAACAATGAGTCATGCTCCTCTGATTAAACTGAAATATTCTGTATGGTAATTTCATTATTTTCCAGCACTTTTCTCTCCTTGTTTTAGTGTCTAGTATTTACTTTTTGGAAGAGTTTTGACAAACACATATAATAACCTTCTGCTTTAAAGTACTACACTTCATAATAAAACATCATTGTCATAAAATGCTAATAAATGAACAAACGCTCAACATAGACAATACTTTTTTTCCAATAAGTTAACAAAAATATATTAAGAAGAACGTAAAGGCGGCTTGAAATTGACAAAAGAGTAAAAGAGTACATCAGCTCATTCCCAAATCATATTGCAGTCTTCAATGTTGCAAACCACTGATGCACTCCTTCAATTTTGCCATCTTGTACTCAAACTAAATTCGAGGTGATCGGCGTTTTGAAAGTCCATATAATACAGGATAATATCTGCGCAGCACTATGTAAGAAAAGCAATGGAGGGATAGACAATCCTTGGGGTAAATATTTAACAAGCTCAGCAATTACAGGGAGAGCGGAGGCCGAACGCTGGGAGAGAGGAGGGAGCACGGGGCTGCTGCTGTCAACACATTCAGACGCACAACAGACACGGGGCCGGAGTCACAAAGGTATGGGACCTAAACATGCTGAAAACACAATAAAACATGACCTCAGATCTGACAGGAGCAACAAAGGGGGGAGGTATTTTTCATCATTTTGAATAGGAGCAGTGCAGGGTTGTCTCTCATAAGCTCTGGGATGAAGCATATGTTAATAGGCAGTATGAAACAACATGAGATAAAGTTAAGAGTAAAATTAATACAGTGATTTAAGGTGTTTATAGCACCGGTGTGTGGAAATTAAGGCGCACAACTAATCCAAATGGAATCAAAATCGCAATTGAAATGGTTGCACTTATTATTTGGCAATGGCTGCAGTTATTTAGGAAGTTTGAAGAATGTGTAGCAAGCAACAAATCATCCTGTTTTTTACATTTAAAACCTGCTAACACTGGAGTTCAGTGGTTCTTATATTGACTTGAGTTTTGTCTCAAATATTAATCTTCCTGGATGTGTTAAAAATGTGCAGTGTCTTCAGAATATTGATTTTTTAACATCTAATGGCAATTGCAAGACCTTTCTGAAAAATTGCATTGCCCAAACGCAAAGTATATCGTTCATATGGCAAATTAGGACACGCAAGCAACCCACAATATCCATGAGAACATAATCTTGTCTCTGCATTTCTCTTAGGCATGGGAAAACAGTGGATTCATTATTATCATTTCCAATAACTAAGGCACGAAGGGTTCTTTTTGTTATCACGCATTTTTGTTATTACACATTGTAATAACCAGACATCGGGATAAATTATGCCAGTAAAAAGTAAATCATCACAAACTCAGCTGTGTAAGTGACTGTATTGTGTCACTTAATTAATATTTGCACATTGTCTCAGCTAAACGACTGTTCCTAGCTGTATTATTTCCGCTCACAAAGCCTCGTATGGCGCCGCACGGACGAGGCCCGGGGCTGTATTTGCATATGGTGCCCTATAGGTACACACTTGGCTTCACTCCGCCCCCAGTCACGCCACAACGGCCAGGATCCCGAAATGCCCTCCAAAAACCACCTGTTGTCTACCCGTCCCAGCCACGCGATCATGAGAGACGGCGTCAGGAATTATGTGTCTCATTATGCAAAACTTTATATGGATTGGCAAGTTTATAGTCAGTGCCAGCTCATGCATGTGGGTTCACAACGTTTTCAGATACAGTACTGTTTATCATTTTTATCTTTCAGTTTCATCATGAAGAAACCAGAAAAAGAAAAGATACTAAAATAACAGATATTTCTTTCATATTGCTAACAATGAACACTAAAATATTACATTAAATACGTAAATAAAACTAAAAACTTTTGACAAAATATGGAAAAATTCCAATTCAGTCTCCCTCAATCATAGTAAAAGTTTTTGAACATTCATAAAACTGAAAGACTGTACGTTTTGTTTAAAGGTGTCGCCTTTATATAAGCCTGAGCGAATATTAGCAGCATTAGACTTCAAAATAATTACACAAAAATAAAATAATCAAATGATTACATGCTGAGAGAACTGTGCATGCTTTAGTGAAGAGGTCTAGGCTGCAATGTTACCTCATACAGCCCCTCTAGTGGTTGGTATATGGTATTGCAGGCTGATTAAACACACAATACTCTCCACATTTACATTTTTGGATGTAACCTAAAAGGCAACCTAACACGTAAAGCAAATTACAAAACACCTTAGACTACTTCTACTAACTTTAAAATAGTGATAATAAAAACAATTGCAAGCCGTGCCCCGGGCCACAGAAAGGAAGTCGGAACTTGTTGCTCATCTGAAATGAGTACTGCATCTTGGACATTTGATTTCGAGGTCACCAAAAAATAAATAAAAGCACGAGAGAGTGAAGCGGTCGTGAGGAGCGGAGAGCAGCGGAGCGTAGATCACAGATGTATACGCACCAAAATCCCTCATGTTCTGCTCTAATTAATCTCATTATGGCCAGCATCAAAGCGGAGAGCAGGGCTGGTCACTACTGCCTCTGATAACGTGGCATCGAGCAGCGGGGCGTGCAAAAAAATATGAGTTTCCCTCGGC
Source organism: Lesueurigobius sanzi (assembly GCA_900303255.1). Classification (NCBI taxonomy): domain Eukaryota; kingdom Metazoa; phylum Chordata; class Actinopteri; order Gobiiformes; family Gobiidae; genus Lesueurigobius; species Lesueurigobius sanzi. The sequence goes on along the minus strand of OMNZ01034722.1, from coordinate 63,331 downwards.
TTTTAGGCAAAAATATAGAAAATCCAGGTAAATATATTTAAGCAAGATGATTTTGAGGAGAGAGAAAGCACCTCCAGTCTGCATCAAGCATTGTTATTGTAGGAAGTATTTAGCATTTGAATAACTAAACAGAAAAGATGAAAAGACATTTTCTTCAAAGCATGAAATCAATCTAGGAACTTGCATCTTAAAACTACCTCCTAAATATAACAGTAAATGCATAATATAATTTTTATGGCATTTACAAACACCGTCGTGAACACAAAGCACCAAACAACAGTGACATCCCTCCCTGCGTGATTCATAATCCGCAGAAAGACACCTTTAACAAGTCCAATTAGCCCCTTCACCACATGTTTACGTGCTGACTAAGCTAAACTGGACGCAAAACAGCCGAGTGCGGCTCGTGGATGTAAAGTTTGCATGTGTCGCCAATTCCGACAGGAGATGATGAGGCTTAAGGTTATTGAAAAGGGTGGAGACGGATCAATGTCACGTGTGGGAAAGAAAATAGTTGCAAAAAATATATGGATAATCCTAGTTATGTCACCAAAAGGCATGCCAAATATGAATGATTTTTCCTCCCATATTTCCTTGCATTTTTAAGACAATTCAGAGGGCAAGTTTTACACAATTTCTTTCACTTCCAAAATATCCAGCGTCATTAGAAAAGCAGCAATGATTTGAATTAAAATATTATAAAAAAAAAGAGCTATTAAATGTGTAAATTTAAACGTCCTACCTTGGAAGAAGCTCTTGACGCGGAGGTAGGAGACGGCCAGGCGCAGCACGGAGAGCTTGTCCAGTTTGGAGATGACGTCCGGGGGGAAGGGGAGCAGGTTGGCCAGCCGGTCCAGCTCCGCGTTCAGCCTGTCCCGGTGCCGCTTGGAAGGGTTGGTCTTCTCGTTGGCGGAGGACGGCTTCCTAAAAAACAACGGATGGAGACGAAACGGGGGGAAAAAGAGGAGAGGGTTAATAAAAGTTGTCAGGGAGCAAAAGAGCAGCGTTAAAGGGTCATTTTCTCACTGCTCACTGAGCGGTCTGTGCTTGGAACGAAAAGGGTTTAATTGTTTAGCTTATTGGGGCTACTGCTAAGAGATGAGTTACTTCATGAGTCTGGCTGTCTCAAATTAGAATATATTTTACTTTTTAAATTACTTCACCCGACGTTTGGCGTGAGTATATCAATATCCATATTACAAATCATAATTGTGTTCACTTTCTTCTATAAATTACATATTATATTGTTTGTTTAGAAGTGTTATTAACAAGATATCAATTCCAGTGGAAAGTAAAAGTAGAAACAGTTTTTAAACCAGAAAATAGTCATACTTTCTAGATTATAAAAGCCAGTGTTGTCAAAGCATAAATGGTGATATGAGGGGACTGTTTTATTGCACTAGCTCTTCTAATACAACTAATATAACCAAAGATTTCTTTTTCTTTTTAAGTTTGACAGGCATTCTCACATTTGTTGCACATTTCTTGAAAAACAACTAAAATAAATCCTCAATATTAGGAGCATTATGTTTGAAAAGAGATCAAGCCGAAAATAAAATCAACGGCGTCCTCCAAAACCCGCATTCAACATGTGTCACTGCCCATCCAGGACTATCAATTTGACGCGGCTGTGTTCAAAACAAACTTTATAAACAGCGAAAGGCTTGTTTAAATTGCCACTTCAGGGTGTTACATAATCAAAACATTCACAATTTATGACATGAAGTGCCAGGTTCGTCTGACACGATAATCTGCAAAACACGGGGAGATTTTGAAAACTTGTGAGCCAATGCGTGGCGACTGATATCACAGAGAAAGAAGGCATGCAAAGTCAGGGCAAGTCAAAACTATGCAGGGAAATCCACATTTTCCGACTAACCGCAATGTTGTTGTATCTAATCGTGTATGTAAATAAGTTATAGCATCAAAGGGGAATGAGTAGAATGAATAAACCATAATTCAACTTGTATTGTTTTGGAGTATCAATGGATGGATTATGATTCAAGAGTGTAACTTGTAATAGCAGAGAAAACATCTACAAATTTAAAAATGTTGCAAAAACTCTTGTCTAATCACAAACCGGAGAGACTGTAGCTATTGTGCCCCAACTTAACTTTTTGGATGCAACAGATTGACATTGTCTTTGTCTTAAGTTTGGCCAAACTCAACTGCTTTTGGATGGGCTTCCTCCTCTTCCGTCCCGCGTACATGCAGTCTCCGGGAGGTATCATGATGGTCCGGCGCTCTGTGGAGGTAACAGGTGCGCTGTGGAGAGGACACACACCAGCCACATGACTTCACATGGCACTAGGGCACCACAGGAGCAAAGTTTGAGACTAAAGTTAACAATGTTGACAAGGCATGCAATGCTCAAGGAGATGTGATGAGCGGCTGGAGATGAAATGCTGGGGAAAGTTGCAAGAATAGGTGACCATGATAGCTTTGAGGTCATTGTGACTTTGTGTGCTATGAAGGTAAATATAGCAGCAGTCATGCAACTTAATCACATGTATAAAAACTCCAAAATAACCAAGGAAGGTCCAGATATAAAATGAGAAAGGCAACAAATAATACTTTAGTGTAAATTTAGCCCGTGTATAAGTCAAAATGAAAGCACTAACCCAAACGCCTGGTGACCGTCAGTTAATTCCAGTATAGAGCTGTACGTGGAGTCTCATTCACTTCAGAATAAAAGAGCCGCGTCTGCAAGGATGCGCCGAGCCGGACTGTGCCAAATGATAAATCCAAGTGGAAATCAAATAACGCAGGTCCGCGCGGATGTTTTGATCAGCTGTGAAGAAACTCGAGGCAGATGTGGCCTGATGCTTTATACCCAATTGAGTCGCCTTCACTTCCTCGCGTTTCAGGTGGCGGATTCCTCTGAATGACATGTCGAGCTCTTCGCACGCAACTCTGTGCCTCACAAACAGCGCGCGGCCGGCTGCAGCGCACACACCGGAGCGCGCGCAAGCTCCCGGGGCGTTCAGGGGCGGTTCACGGGTAGGGATTTTTGGCTTTTCGCGCGGATATGGGCAACAAGATTAGTGTGATATCACAATACGCAATGAAATGTGCAGTGGTGGAAGAAGTACTCAATATTCTCATAAGTGCAGGTACTAAAAGTATCAGAATTAAATTCATACTTAAGTAAAAGTATAAAAGTAGCCACTGTAAAATGTAATTTATAAGTAAAAAGTAAAAGTATTTATTAAGAGTTTAATGTGCAGGATTTGTTAAATCCTTTGAATCAAACCAGGTCTAAACGATTAAACCACTAACTCTGGTCTCAACAAGGTCTAAACCAGGACTGACCAAGGTCTAAACCTGATCTAAACAAGGTCTAAACCACTAATCTAGTCTAAATCCGGACTAAACCAGGTCTAGTCTAGACCAGGTCTAAACCAGGACTAAACCAGTTCATCGTAAAGAGGGCACTTTGAAAATGAAGTACTTTTACTTTTAACCCAATTTTTAAATGTAGAAAGTACAGATCAGGCTCTGCAATGTAGTGAAGTAAAAGTCGCTAGTCATCATACAATTTACTTAAGTAAAAGTACCGATTATTTGTACTTTTTACTTGTACTTGTACATTTTACTTTCCAACACTGGAAATGTGTTCAATTATCATCGCTATGTAAAAAACAAACAAAAAAAAAAAAACAATACAGTGGAAGTTGGGGAACATGGTGATACAGCTTTATAAATTTGACCTGAAAACCATCTTATTAGGCTATTATTATTTTATTTATACAAACATTGCTCATTATCTGCGTCTCCTATATAGGCTAATTGATATGGTTCTCTGCGTACATTGATGATATCCGGACATTAAATCATTGCTTACAAGTTAACCGCGTGTGCGTAACTGCTTTTTACTGACGCACTGAACGCAGCACTCGCCCAACCCAATCCGAGCTCCGAGAAGCGCACAGTCCACACACACAGGAGGGAGGGATCTCACGCGAAGGGCAGCAGACGCACACAAACATCCGCGCACTCAGAGCGAGGCTACCCGCGGTCGAAGGCGCTCGAGGACCGGAGGGCTTTCCCCTGCGCCACGGACGAAAATATTCTCCATTTTACAACAAAAACCGGCTGCGAGTGAGCACAACTGCGCACTGGACATAACCTGGGGTCGGATAGGGTCACAGAGCACTTTGTGGATGTGGGTTGGAGCGGACTTTTGTGGATAGACGCGCAGTTCCTCCATGGGAAGGCAGAAATGGTGCGCGCAAATCAGGGGATTGGTGAAAACGTAAAACTATATTAAATGTTATATGTTAAGCCATTAATATCATAGCCAATGCCGTAGTTTAATGTTTTATTGTCAACAGAATTAGCCTATGACAATGTAAAACAAATTTTCCACAAATTAAACAGCTGGGAAGTCACTGCGAATGTACACGCGAGTTTTAATCTTATTACAAAAAGGTGAGGGAAGATAACCTACATTATGTCGGCTCACTATAGCGGATATAAATAGAGCAGGCTGCACAGCTGTGGAGCTTGTACTCCACTTAGCCGCTTTGAACACAACCATTAAACAATGCAACTGCACTTAAGCTAAGCTTTTGTGCTGATCAAGTCAAGCCAAACCTTTTCCTTTGGTTTGTATATGCACTGAATATTGACTGTAAGTAAATAAAGTGCTCCCTGGATTTCAACTGTTATAGAGGTATTGCAATTGTTCATGTATGAATGTGTTATTAGGTAATAAACAGTAATACTCAAAAAGTCTTACTTGCCAGTTCATCGGAAATGCACAAAATCTGTTGGATTACAATTGAATAATAAACCAGAACACCAAAAGTCAAATATGCAGGTGCCTAAAGCCCAATAATAAGCTACGAATCGCTTCTGCTTTATCAATTTCGAAACATATCAAGTAATCAGCACCACCTCAATGAACCGTGTCACATGGAGAGGTGCCTGCTCAGATCAAAAGGAGATTACACCAATGTTTGTGTAAGTAAATCTTTCTTTAATCTGAGAGCTAATTACAATCTGGACACTTTGGAGCCAAGACAAGTGGACATCTCTACAGTACACCACATACACACTAAAATAGTTGAATATAGAATCATTTCCCTGCACAACAATGGTTAGCCGTAGAAGTGAGAAGAGTATAGTGGGAATAAAAGCAGACGTAGGGGTTGCACAGGTTTAAAAAAATGTCCCAGGGTTCAATTCCCGGACTGTGGCTCTTTCCGATTCTGATTGACATGCTCTCTCCACATCTAAAACACTATAGGCTACATTATCTGGAGATTTGTTCCAGTGGTAATAGGACACATGGCGACAAGAACGTACACCTCAGCCTCATTAGATTAAGATTATTTTCGCAAACTGAGTGCTTAGTAGCGTAGAAGTGAAGTAGCAATGATGGTAGTAGCGGTAATAAAGACATTGATAGTGCCCACAGACCCAGTCATAGGCCATATATGCATCACTGGCAGAGTAATTGCATATAGGGACGGGTGGAGGCAGGATCTGGGAGGTCCTTAGGTCCCGTTAACACTGTCAGTAGCTGCCATTAAAGCCACGGGGAGCTTCGGTATCAATGCAAATCCACAGGCAACACTATCCGAGCTGCCTTAAGATTAGCCCCAGCTTATGGCATGATTTACGGGGCAGGAGCGGGCTTCTCACGCAACCGCCCTGTGGTATATATACACTACAGTATGCGCACAGTATGCGTCTCAACAACAGCCACCTACATTCATCAACATTTATCAAACAAACTTACTTACTTCCTTAAAGGTGCAATGTAGAACTTGTTAAGCAAAAAAAAACAACCTTGATATCCGTGCGTATTTGACCTTTTAGTGACCCAGTGGATATAATTACCATGGCACCTTTTAGTTTTAATCACAGCAGCCTTTATGACACTCCAGGATGCTTTTTTGGGGATAGGTGTATCCTGCTGATGGTACCATCTCCATGACAACGCAGTGAAAACCTATTAAAGCCTAAAAAGCTTTAAGCCCGGGGCATCATTGAGGCCGCTGTGATGAAAAGTAAAGTTGCCATGCTTACCACCAATACAGCGACTGGGTCACTAAAGCTTAAAATGTAACATGAATAGTAGAAACATCCCTCCTCTGAATTTGACCCATCTTTCAATGCCACTGTGAGCTGTGCCCTGCCCCAGTGCAGCTCCCGGCACCCAGGAGAAGAACATGCAAACGTCAGACACAGAGAGGCCCACATGGTCTGGGAATCAAACCCGGGATTTCCATACTGTAAGGCATTGTAGTAGTGGTAAAAAGTTTTGTCAGAGAGTCCAGTATTTCAGCTGAAGTGAGTTTTTCTTTGCTCCCGAACAATTTTCCTGGCAGTTGTTGAAGGTCATGTAAATGTTAGATCAGGGACATTTGAGTAGTTTCTGTTTCATTATGATTTCAAAAGAGTAAACTCAGTTCTTTGGCAATACATGGCTTCACACAACCACTAACCATGAGTGGAAAAAAGATATTTGTGCTATCATACATATTCTATGAAAAATGGCCAAAAGATTAAAAGGGATATGTGTAAACCTTTGAGCACAACTGTATTAACCAAAAAAGAGCAAAAAGAGCACCTTCTATATCAACTTCCTGACTGACTCAATACTTTGTGTACTTTTAGCATTTACTGTATAAGTAGTAATGGTACAACAATATTCACATTTCCTTCTGGCTCTTCCCTTCACAGGAAATCCTCTACTTCATAAAAGCAGCCATTTGCATAGTGATTAGGCATGTTTTAACTAGATCCACTTCCTGGCACACCCCTCTCTCTGACTGCATTCTTGGGAGTGTACACTACTAATACTTTTACTTAGTACTGCAGTAGAACTTTCTCTCTTCGTTATTCTTGGTCAGTCGCTATGTGGCCATACAATGAACCCAAATATTGACTCTAGAGTTAATGGGGCCGTGCAGCAGGTGCGATAGTGTGGCTTTCATTGATTATTATTGGTTACTGTATGATTTCGGGAGGAAGCGTCGCTGCGGCACATTTATTATACATGACGACAAGATCAATAGAGGCGATGTTTTGACGATATGTTGCCAGATTTATTTAGGAGTCAGTCTGACATTAGGTTTGCTTGGTTTGTTTCATGTTTAAAAAATAATAATAAAAGCTAATTAAGGTTATTACAGCGGAATAAGTGGCAGCTATTAAGACTAATTCATAAAGGCAATGATGTTAATTTTGGACTTTCATAAAGGGAATTGTATCTTAAAACAGGGACAGGCAACGGTTTTCAGTGGGTCGCGAGTCTTTCCATGGGAACCTTTTTTTATTATTGGCTGAAGAAGTACTGTATAAAAACCCTACACTGCAAAATTGACAACAACTTCATCCCGCCTCACTGGTCATCATAAAAGGGTCCCGAGTCGACCCACCAGTAGAGAACCACTGCTTTAGACCTCGTATACCTACAGCACTATTAAATAAAAGTACATTCATCTGAAAAGAAACCAATCCATCTGCCCATCTAGTTTACATTGTACAAGTTGACTGCATCAATAGTGAAAGTGCAATCAGGGGAAGGCGCAGACTGACCCTGAGAGGAGGGGTTTGTGTCTGTCCGGACTGAGCAGAAGTATAATCCATTACAGATGAGTTGTTAATTCAAAAGATCAGCTGAAGAGGTCTCTTCAGGACAGAGCGCCCAGATGTATTCGCTCCATAGGACAGTAGTCCAGTCATTTGAGTACAGTAAATCAGTCCAGAGGAGTACTTAACAAGAAGGGGATATTTAAAGTACAGATCTTCGTTAGAGGGTGCAGGGAAATCAAGTTGCTTTCTGTGCACTGTAAGCAGCTTCAAATTAGAGCAAGGTCTGGACAATTCTTGCATTTTTTTAATCTTTCAGCCAGGAGCATCTTATTATGGCTCTTATTATTGAACTTATGAACTTATCTCTGTGAAGAATTGAGGTTAGAAATGTGGGAGACTACGGAGGCCAGCATGGGGAAAATAAAACGAGGAGAGAAAAAAAATCCTGACTTTAAAAAATTTGGGATTCTTCGGGATTTTATTTTATTTATTCATTTTACAAAGTCGGGATCTCAACTTTAATAAATTGGGATCCCAAGTGTTTTTTTTTTTTAACCTTTCGCAATAACCCCCCCTCCTCAATGTATGCCTTAAGTGCTAGAGACTCTTTTTTGGAGAATTACCTAGGTTGTCAGTAGTACAAGAGTTGTCCATCGTAGGCAAAGATTCTGCAGTCTTCATCTACTCTGTAGTTGAAGTGTTTCGATCTTAGTCCAAAGATCGTCTTCAGCGAATAAAGACTTAAACACGTTTGTGGGTCTCTTAAGAGCAAACCAGAAGGAGGAGTTAATCTTTGAGTCCCTCCTCTCTTGGTACTAAAGGTTGGAGAACATCTTATGAATGTTTGAATAGGCTAAGATGTTTTCCAACCTTTAGTACCAGGAGAGGAGGGACTTAGAGGTTAACTCCTCCTTCTGGTTTGCTCTTACGAGACCCACGTTTAAGTCTTTATTCGATGAGGACGATCTTTGGACTAAGATCGAAACGTCCGACACTTCAACTACAGAGTACGGATGAAGACTGAAGAATCTTTGCCTACAATATGCACTGTAGTTAAGGAATATATTCTAAATATTAAAACGCAAAACACATAGGAGTGAATTACAGCCATGGTGCGAAGACGCTTGATTGGCTAGAATAGTAACTTCGCTCTGTAAATGATTTGTAATGATTCATGAAAACGTACATACATACATCCACACTGTTTGTGTTGATAAAATAAGTTAGTTGTATCTTAAATGATGTAGATTTGTGTCACTGCCTCTCGTTAAACTTTCCAACCTGACAACTGGAACCGGAGGAGACGTCATTCCCAGCTCGGAGTTCCCACCTCTGAGGACAACTGGAATTCAGCAGCACAGCAGACCGCTAAAAAATAAATAAATAAATAATAAACCTCGGGATACCAAGCTTTTTAAAGTCAGGATCCCGACTTTGTAACTCGGGATCCCAAGTTTCAAAGTCTGGATTTCTTTTTTTTTTTACTTCATGTCCCTTGCCAGGCTCCGTATGAATGAGTTTGTAATAATAATAAAAAAAAGGCCTTTATCCATTTGTTGGAGCTGCAGCAACTGAGTGGATTAATAAAGTATTCTGATTGTTATTCAGTGCAATCAAATTGTAGTTAATGGCCGCAATAATCCAGTGGTGGAAGAAGTACTCAATTTTCTTACTCACAGATACAGGAGCAACACATTTACTTAAGTAAAAGTATTTCAGATCCATTTATTAAACTATTGAAAGAGTTAAATGTGTGATCATCAGGTCTCAATGAGGTCTAAACCAAGTCTAAACCAGGGCAGACAGAGACTGAATGAGCCACTGGTAACAGCAGCTTTTTCATCTTCAGTTCATCACTATTCAAAAATACTTTTACTGCTTACTAACTTTTACTGCATTTCAATGTAGTGGAGTAGAACGTACAGATACCTGCTCTAAAATGTAGTGAGCAAAAAGTATTCATCATAAAATGTACATGAGCAAAGTAAAAGCATGTAACATTTGTACGTTTTACTTTGTTACTTTCCACCACTGCAACATTTATTCAGGTAAAAAAAGAAAGAAAACATTTGAAAAACATCACACAAATGCCCTTGATATAAAACCTGCTAGCCCTGTACCGCAGACCTCTCCAAACAAACACATTGCTGCGTGTTTATCAAAACAATGACCCAAGTCTTTATTTTAAAACATAGATCGCAAATCGAATTGCGATGATTCTTACAAAACTTCTATTTCTTCTTCCAAAATGTGCAGCCCCAAGTGAATACCAATGGCAGGCTGCAAACCACTTGTACGTACTGTATATGCTTTCAAATCAGATTGAAGGTTTTGTTGTATTTTAGCAGAAAACCAACCATTTAACAACTAGTTACATCTTGATCTCTACAGTCACGTTTCTGTTTCGAGAGCTATGCCAATCATTTCAACTGGGAAACCATCCACTTAGGGATAATCTTTTTCTGACATTTGGATTTTTTTTGTTTTTTTACTTTTTCTGTAAGGTCAATTTGTGGCCAGCAGAGAGGTCAGGGAGAGGCTGGCTTGATTCTGTGCCACCGAAAGTCTAAAACTACATGTCCTAGTTTTTAAATCTCTCCCGGTCTCTCTGAGCGGTTGAGAAAGTCTGACCAGAAGCTCCTGAGTCACAGCTGAGAGGATGCATGTCGACAGAGTGATGCTGATCCGGGACGAGTGGCAACGAGTGTTTAGACAATAATGTTTAAACTGCCAAAATAAAACAAAATAAATGTGTGTACAGGTTTAAAATGATTGTGGCATGTTCCTAAGAGCAGAAAATAATATTGTCAGAGATATTCACACTATTTTCAAACAGCCATGGTTCTTAATAAACTGACGATAAAACATTTTCTTGAATTTCCTTAACCCATCATCTGCACTGCCTCTTATAGAAAATCATTAGAAATATTTAGCAAAAGGCTAAATTCAAGGATATCATAAAGCCATTTCATCTATAATAACCTAAACAATTATCCCCTATTTAGTTGATTTGCTTTGAACAGAATGGTCTTTAAAATTGTGCATCAAAAATGCTTAAATTTGGAGGTAAAGAAAAAGGGAAGGAAGAAAAACGAGATTTGATTTGAGACAGTTTGGCTGCAATCTATCCGTGGTGTTAGTGTGTCAGGGATTAAGAGACTGACACATGTACCGTGTCAAAAGGGGATCTACGCCATCTTGTGGCAGAAAGTTGTCATTGTACTTCACATGATTTGTTTAGTATAATGCAGGGGTGCCCAAAGTATTTACACGGAGGGACAAAATGAAAAACTATCAGCGAGCAATAATGCAATTAAGACCCAATTTAACCAGATCTATCATTAAAATACCATTTAATAACCGTGCCATTGAGTTTTGGTGTCCTGAGTAACTAGAAGTCTATTCAGTCAAATTAATCTAAGTACGCTGCAAAAATTACATTGCCAAGTGAACATTTCTGGGTTTAAGAATGTCACCATACTTAAGTAATTGTGACTTTCCAAGGAAAAAATGTCAAAAGAAATAGATTTTTGTTCTTTTTTTTTTTTCAAATAAAATTAAATGTATTTCCTATTTTTTAAGAGCAAAAGATATTTACTCGTCTTTTATTTTATGTGCAATAAGATGTTCTTTTTGTCATATTACAAATGAACAAAGATTTATTCCTTTGAAAGACACATGTATTTATCTTCTCAAATCAAGGTCAAATTATCTTCTTCCAAGAAAACTTATTATGAGCTTAGTTTTTGCACAGTAGATTCTCCTTACAATCCCAGCACCATCTCGAGGGCCAAACAAAACCCCTCGGAGGGCCAAACTGTGTCACTGTCATTGGGCCACTTTGGGCACCACTGGTATAATTAGTTAATGATTATATTTTTATTTGATTGATGTTATCTGCTCTTGTAATTTTATGAAATTGTGAAGCACTTTGAATTGCCTCGTGTATGAATTGTGCTCTACAAATAAATTTGCCTATAATGTAAATGAATGTCAATGGGTATCAGTGTCTACTGTTATATGCTCCTGTGGTAAGATATAATATAAGATGAACTTTATTAATCCCAAAGAGGAAATTTATCTTGGACTACAGTGCTGCTCGTCTGCTCACACAGTTCGTACAATACATACAAGTCATTCTCCAACAACAGAAAAACTGCCACGTGTCTCCAACGTGTTAAAAACGTTCCCCAGATAGTATTAGTTCAACTGTTCAGATGAATTATTAAAATATAAAATATACATTCATAGAAAGAGCATCATACAGAATAAATAAGAAAGAAACAATTAAACTCTGTTAAGAAGTGCCACCGAAGTTGGAACAAAGGAGTTCTTGAAGCGATTAGCTTTGTGCCTGTTGGCTCTGAAGTTCCTTCCTAAAGGTAGTTCTTCATACTGTATTCACCGTGCAGGACATGTTGTTGGTCACAGGTGATTTTCCAGGACTGTCTTCTCACAAATCACTTGGAGCAACAGAACCTCCGCTGATCCAACTACTGTATTTTCATAGCCACCTTCACAAGTCTGAATGCTCCCTCTGTCTAAGGCCCAAAGATACAGAGGTATCCACTCACCAGCAACACCTAAATAAACAGCTGTTGATACAGACACTGAACGTATATACACTAGAAAGAAAATCCAACGTTGCAAGGGAAATGCGGTATTTCGTCTACACTATATTAAATTATGCATTTATAAACCAAGTCATAGTGGAAAAGGTTGCTCTGTTCACCGTCGAGAAACTATACAATTTAAAAAAAAAGGCTTTCACCACCATCACATAAAAAAAAAAAAGTGTAAAGGGTAAAAACAACATATTACATCATGATGTTTATTTTTCATTACAACACATTTATGACGGGAGTCATCTGTTTACATAGTGGTCCATCAAAATCAAAACATAAAATGTAAAATTCATTGGAGTTTTACAGAAAACAACCTTTTTTCTAAAAATCCCCTTCTCCCCTTCATCAGTGCACTCTGTTCCCTGTTTAAAGACTGGGTCACAGTCATAACGCTGATTATATGAACTATTATTAAAATGACAACGAAACAATCCTTCATATGGCATTTGTGCAATTCATATGCTGTTTCTCACATTATTGGAGTTAAAAAATAAAGATCTTATCTTTTTCTTGGTCCCTTATTTCATCTCTACTTTAACGTCAAGACTAAAATGATCAACAACACTTTTTGCATAGAATATTTCTGATTACTTTGCACCCCGTCGTATCAGCAAGGCACTAGAGCCGTTTGGCCCAAATTAGGATCAATACAACTTTATCAAATGCATTTCGTACCAAGTACTTTCTCAGAAAGAAAAAAATCTTATCTTTCAATTTTGGCAAGTTTGGCATTACAATATATAAATTATGCAACATAGACAATGGTACAGACAATACTGCAGTCTAAGAAATCACAAATTGGATATATAATATATATTTTGCAAATTGCTCTCTATCAAATTTGTATCGTATGACGTGGTAGTAAATACTTCACACTTCAAAGACCAATGGGCCACAAACCACACTTTGAGAACCCCTGCTCTATAGAAAGTCATACTCTTCCTGTTCCCTCTTCTTACCAAGCCCATCGGACTCCACTATTGTCGTACATGTCCAGCAGCTTCATTTTGACTTTAGGTACCTTTGACGATTGCTCTTGTGGATTTCTGGGCTACCTTTTGTTGGAGGAGCGAACCTGGTGTCTCATCCAGCCCGTCGGAGCTGTAATTGTAGAAGACACATTCATTTCAAGCAGCAACCACGTGATTTATTTATTTCGTGACTTACATCGAGGCTCGGCAGCTTGTCTGGAGTTGCTGGCGCTGCTTCCAAAGGAGGACTGGAAGTTATGAATGGTCTCTTGAAGGATCTGCCTTTCCCTGCCCTAAAAAAAACAACAGATATGGACTAAATCATCAGCAGGGTTTATACAGGTAGCAGAGAATCAAATATAATGCTTTTTAATACCACAAATGCAAGAAATCTGTACATACTTCATTTACTAAGATTTGCAAACAACCCATCAGTGTTGGGATGAGGGGAAATTTTAGAAGCCACTAAAATAACTTCTTCTTTTGGTTGGGCTCTGTTATACACTCTGTTTTCCAGATATATGCTGATACTATGTGGGTATAGGAGATTCTAATTTCTATTAAACATTTTGGAGTAAAAATGGAACTTATCCACTATTTTTGGCTAGTTTAGTAAACAACTTTGTATGTTTCCAATCGTTTAGACTATGGGGACAAAATTAGACTATGGGGGGTTGCCATAGTCTCCTTTACTAATGTAAAAGGCTTTCTACATTTCTACATACACTTTATGAGTCAAATTCTAGATGCATTTTACATAGCAGTATAGAAGTATAAACCAGAAACCGCTGTCTTTTAATGATCATCTTGGCAATCCTAGAGGCCTAGTTACATTTGTTTCTTTGAAGTACAAGTAGCTTGCTGACATTTTTGTAAGGCGAAAGTAGCTCACAAGGTAAAGAAGGTTGGAGACCGCTGCTGTACGCTATATTAACAAAATCTGCACTACTAAAAAGTTTTGACACTGTATGAGGTTGTAAGTTATTAATGGTAACTGTTTGCACCTTCCCAGCGTTCAGCTCTGATATCGCAGCCAGGATCTGCTGCCGAGGCCCATCCGTCTTAATGCCCAGCTCCTTCAGATCTCCGTCCGTCAGGGTCAAGAACGCCTCCATGTCAACCTTCAGACAAGACACGATGGTTATCAACTAGAAATGTAACTGCATGAACCCCTAAATGATTATTAAATGGGAAGTGCATGTAAAGACACCTCTTGTTCTTCAAATATAGGCTGGTACTTTTCCAGTGACAGTTTCTTGAGGATGCTAGACAGCTCATCTGAAAAGAAAATATTCAACAATCACTGTGGTCATAATTATTAACTTATTGATTGATTTATTTGGCAATGCATTCAAAAAGCTTAAACTGTAATTTTGTCTTGTTTTTTTTCCAGAAATTTCAGTTTTTTTCATGACACTGTAGGACAAAACACACTTCATTCCGCCACCAGAAAATAATCATGTACTGGGTCTTTAACCTCTTAAACCCTACAGGACTTAAGTAGGGCACCTGTTGGGGTTTAAGAGGATAAAGTAGAAATCCATAAATTTGCTAAATTAGGAGAACGAAAGGGAGAGAGAGCAAACAATCTAGCTCCATCCACCATCTAAAATCAAGCCCAGATGGTCAATTATTCGGAGTCTATTCCTTGTGATAAATTTAGACCAAGATTTCAACATTTAACTTTAAGGGATGATTCTTGGGTTGTGTCCTTAGTTGTGCTTTACCTTCATCGGTGATGGTGCCGCTGCTGGAGCCCCCGCTGCTCTTGGACCGTGGATGAGAGGAGGCCGAGGACAGAGAGTCCCCGGGCCCAGTCGGAGGCTTTGGCGTGGGGGACGGAGACGGCGTGAGGGTGGGCGAGGTGCTTTTGGACGTGGAGGAGTTCCCGGACCGAGGCCTCTTCTTTAAATCGATTTTCTACAAAGATGAAGAGAAACGGCTGCAGTAACAGCTCAGTATTTAACAAAACAGAGAGACCGAGATGGCGTACCCTCCTGGAGTGAGCATCTGAAGTGGCCGTACTGGGCTGGGAGTGGATATCGGGCAGAGCGATGTCAGGCGGAGGGTGAGGCGTCACTGGGATCTGCACTTGGTGTTGGCTCTGATTCACGTGGAGTTTCTCTGGACTTTGGGGCTTTACCTCAATTATACCCGCTGCCCTCTTCCTTTGGGCTGCAATCTGAGAGAGAACGCTGTCTGCGCTGCCCCCTGGTGGAATAAAGCAGCAAGTGCTCAGTGCAGGGTTCCTACTCTTTACTTGAAATTATTTCCCAGGTCATTTTCAGGATTTTCTGTGATATTTTAAGTTAAGTAGTGGCATTGTGATTCCATATTTTTGAGGCCCCTCCTCACACACTCTCACACACACACCTGCTTATGTGATAAAATAATGTAATCCAGGGCAAAAACCAATGGCTTTTTATGTCTAAAGAGATTCATTCTGAAGGTGTGAGGAATCATGATGAAAACAGAAATCCTCCCTGTGGAAATTTTTTAAATAACAGATTTTTTTTTCTGTGATCTGGAGCAGTCTAGACCAGTTTATTTTCATCATGTGACTCTTCATCTAATTTATGTATTCGTACTGTATATAAGCCAATGTTTAAATTACAGGACAGCACCTAGGAAAGCAAGAGTATAGACTAATAATCATAATCACTGTACGCAATTGTTTTTTGGGTCTATTAGGCTGCGAAGAATCAATTTCAAGTCAATCATATAAAAAAAGGATCAGGACTAATGTAGTGTTTTATGTTAAAACTTTAAGCTATCCACTTCTTTCTGTAAATGAGCAAGTCATTTTCCAGGTTTACAAGCCTTTTCAGGACACATTGGAGCCCTTGTTAAATGGCTAAGCCTGGGCATCTCACAATTTGATATAATAAATAAACAAACAGGGAAACAAGAAAGAAAATAGATGTAAGTCACCTGATCGATTGTGGGAGTCCCGGTTGAGTCCTGCCACGCCATTGGACCCCCCGGAGGAATGGGGCGAGTGGTAGTGTCCCGAGTTCGAGGGGGAAGTGGAAGAGGGCCCTTTGTTAATGCTGGGAAACTTTATGGAGCGGTTCACCACTCGACTGATCGACGTCTGGAATGAAACAGAGACAAACTACTTCAGTACTGAGTTTAATGTAGGCAGTAGTATTGTGTCAACTCATTTATAAATTCTAAACGATGAAAGTAAACAAAAATTATCTGCTATAGGGCCTTTAAGCTATTGTGTGCCATTGCCTTGTAAACTATTTGCTGTGCAGCCCTTTGGAAACAGTTTTATTTTAATATAAGCTATATTTTGATTTCCAGTGAAGTATAATCATGGGCTACCGTTTCCACTTCAGCCGATTCCAGAAAGTTTGAGCTTAGTGACTCACAATGTCCGAGTTGCCGCTGCTGTTGAGTTTCCTCTGGGGGGGCATGGGCAGGCGGGGCGCTTCGCTCTTGCCCTCTTTGAGCAGTCGGGACCGGTCAGAGTTCCAGGCCTCGAAGTTGGAAGGCGGCAGGAACGGGGGGATCACGGCTTTCAGTTTGTCGTTAGGGAGGCGAGTCAGAGGGGCGCCGCTTCTCAGCTGGGATGAAGTCACGAAAACACCACGTTACTACAGAGTACAGTTTGTTCTTTTCATGTTCTAGGATTTACGTTTCAACACATTTTTGCTATGAATACATAAAAATACATAAAAAGGGAAGTCGTACCATTGTGGTGATTAAGGGGTCTTCTTTTTCTCTACCTAGACCTGGATGTAAGAAATGGGATTATTAGTTGCTGCCATACGGACAAATAGACTGGAAATAGCATGGTAAATAAGACTAACAAGTGAAATAAGAGGAGGACAGGAACCACTACTCAGAGGTTCTTTTTTTGAGGTGGTCACCCTAATGCTTGTCCCTTACCTGCGTCTTTAGTCTTCACAGCCCACGTGCTGCTGGTATCAGTCCCTCCCATCGTCGGGCTCGGAGCTGCAGAGCCGTTTGAGTCCACTGTGGGGTTGTGACTGGCCTTCATGGTTGAATCTAGCGAATTGATGACATCGTCGGGAAACGGAGCGAGCCGATTGGATGAGAGGCCGTGCCTCAACGTGTGGGTCAACTTCAGCCTACGGAAACGGTTGGACATCCTACTCCACCACGACTGTAGTTTAAAACGGTTCAAGATCAGTCATACATTCAACAGTGTAGCAGCAAGGAATCTAAATTTAGCAACTTTTATGTCCAAAGCTTTATCTACCTTCAGTCCTCCTTTGTCATCGGGCGGCACTGGCACATGGCTGAGAGACTGTCTGCTTTTGGAGCGAGCCATCAGGCCTTTGCCCCTGTGCTTCGTTTTGTCTTTTTCCACTTGCATACACACCGACGCCAACAGGCGCACCAGTTCAGTGTCTGCGAGAAAATGTCATACTCACTGTTATTTATATGGGATTTTAAGACTACTTCAGGAAAATCCACAACATTTGCATAACAAGCTGCTACATTTATCAGACTACAACATTAAGCAGGCATATAAGAATCCTATTAATTCACTTCAAACTTCTAAAATTCAAGCATACACCCTCTGACCCCAAGATGATTTTGAGAAATACAGTAGAATGACACGCTAAAGATCTAAACATCGGTTAAAGTACTCCAAAAAAGACCTCCAATTACAGCTTTTAAGTCTTTATGACGCATGAAACAAGTAATAGTAGAAAGTGGTCCATCTCGATCTATTGATTAGGAAAAAAAATTGGCCCACATCAAAGCAAACTTGCCTACCCCTGGTTTACAGGCACAATCCATTGTATATGATAACTGCTTAACATAGCCCCATAACTTTAGTAAATTAAAGAAATTTACAAATCCATGAGAACACAGCAAAATGCTCTAATGACTTTGTACTCTTATAGCTCTTATAACTGGTTTATAGAAATTAAACGTGTGAGTATTATGATCATCATGCTTTTAAAAGTGTTTTAAAACACATTTTTAGGTGGAGAATTCATATGATTTTTACTTTCAGAACCAGAGCAGCTACTGAAGTGGGAGAGACTGTTAAACTCCCAATGATTCCCACAGACTTCTCCTTCTCCGGAGCACAGGTACTTGTAATGTTTGTTGTTCAGACAGTTTTTAGGTGTAAAAAGGTAAATTATTGCCCCAGTTATATTATCAAACAGTTCACATTGATCAGTATTGTATAATTTTCTATGTCTATAAAAATGTCAGATGCATAAAATGTCCTTTTCTCATAACTATTTATTCTGCATCTTATTTGTATGTGGGGAAAATTATGGGAGCATCTCCTCTATTGATGAGCCACACTGAAGTCCATTAATATTAGTACTTTTTGCTGCCCTCATTTCAATTTACCGCTAATCAAATTCAAAATGTATTCTCCTTCTAACATATTGAAGACAATATTAGTACTTACAGACAAAAGGCATCTACCAGACCCATTAGCAGGAAACTTGGTGAATAGTCGAAAAACTGTGCTATGTTTCTCTGAATGGTCTAAATAACAAAGCTCTCTCACAGATTTGAACCTACCAGGGTCATTGAGGAGCATGACTAGATCAAACGCTGTGTACCCATTCTTGGCCCGAAGGTTGACGTCCGCCCCTTGACTCAGCAGATACTTGACAATGTCTTTATTGCTGCAAAAACAAAAGAAACCCGCTTCAGTCCAGAGCCACGAGACATTGTATTCGCCTCGGCTGAGCAACGACCCGAGAAGCTCGACACCTACCCGTGATAAGTGGCCTGCATCAGCGCGGTCCACCCATGCACGCCGTCTTGTTTGTCGATGTCCGCATTTTTCTCCACCATCAGCTGCACCACCTCCAACTGCCCGCTCACCGCCGCGATCATGAGAGGCGACGCTCCCTCCTGGTTGGACGAATTCACCTGCGTCGGGTCCTCCTCCAGGATTTCTTTGACGAGCTGAGAATTACCTGAATACAGACGTTGTGCAAATTATAACATCTTACGTGCTATTCACTGGCTAATGATGTAATGATGGACATGATATGGCTTTCACAACCCACCGGCATATACTGTAAATTAATAAGGGTGTATACAGGTAGCAGGAAGCCCAAATTTCAAGCTATTTAATACAATTTTAATGCCCAAATACTATATTTTAATGCCACGAATGCAAAAAATCTTGGCGCATTTCATTTATTAAGATTTACAAACATTCAATCAAACAGAGGAATGAGGGGAAATTATAACATTGGATATAACAAGTAACTTTTGAGCAAGAAAGCAGTAAAATTGGTTGAGTACTGTACTGTCATTATTATTGTCCAAGAAATTTGGATTTAATGCCAGGTTGAATCCAATTTGGCACAATGACTTTTAATGCCGCATAGAAACCCTGTAAAATGATAAAACATCTCACAAAATGTGCCAAATAAAAACAACATCTCATTCTCCCAAAACAGCTATGGAACAGTATTGAAACTTGGGAGATTATTTCACTGGACAATAAAGTGTCCAGTCAAAGGACACACTGACACTGTCAACAACATTTATTAATTTATTAACTACATGCAAAACAAATCTATTTTGAAATTACCCAACTTCAGCGCACTGAACACATCTGGTCTTCGTCTTTCATCGTCTGTGAAGCAAGAAGAAGAGAAGTGATATGAGTTGGCCGGATACCACATAGCACAAAATCAGCCTCACAGCGTGGGGTTGTGTACACCGAAGACTTCAGCATACAGAAATGAGGACTAGTCCCAAGGAAAACTAACTTGAATCTAAAAGCCTCAGTAAATATATTCTGATCAGAAGCATCAGATTATTAATATAGTAACCAGAAGCAAAGCATTTATTAAAACTGTAATATTTTCACCTTATCTTTTATTTGTTGCTCTAATGGGTTGCCCCTTGGAGCTATGTTGTAAAATGTTTTGTTATGTTTTTTTTAATCTGAGTAAAGCACTCGCCAGTCTGGGGTCGGACAGTGGTGATGGAGTCCAGATAAGCCTTGACGTCTCTCTGCTTCAGCTGCATGGCCAGTTCAAACGCAGTCTTCGAAAGGACATTGACTCTGTCCGGGTCAGCTCCTCGCTCCACCAGCTGCTGGGCTACTGCCACCTGCAGAGCACACATAATAGTTTGGGTTTATGCACCCTATTATGTTGTGTTAATATCCAAACAGACATTTTAAGCAATGAACAATATTAAGATCTTATTGTGCACATCTGCCCCTCAATATTTCTTCTCAAATCTCTCCCAGATTAAAAAGTAGAAAGAAGTATTACAGTTGTGTGTGTCAGTCAGTCAGTTATTTCATCATCTGTTTCAGCAATAACAATAAATACGACAACATAAGATTTAGCAAAATCATGAAACACTTTCCCCACAACAGCTTGCATGCATTAGTAGATGTCTAATTCGCATACCTTTCCGCTGAGGGTAGCCACCATCAGGGGCCCCCAGCCTGTCGTCTTCTGAGAGAAGTTGACGTCAGATCCCCACTCAAGCAGCAGACGGACGGTGGCTTCATGACCGTGCTGTGAAGTCACCATCAGAGGAGTGACATCCATGAACTCTCTGCCTCCTCCACAGCCTTCAATCCCTCCGAATCCAGTCACACTGAAGGACACAGAAACAAACTGAGGAGGTGTATAACCATTGCACTGGATTAAAAACTACATGAATAAAAGATAACTCAAGGTACTATAAAATTAATTTAAGAACCGCGCTGACCACTAGAACTTTTCAGCCTTACTTCCATAGGTCCTAACCTGTTGTTATTGTTGCCATTGGAGACAGCATCAGCAGCCACAGCGAGATGGTCATAGTCGTCGACATATGCCCCGCTCTCCAGGAGGAGTTTGACAACATGCGTGTGTCCCCCGCGGGCCGCCATCGCCAGGACACTCGCCCCGAGGCGGTTACGTCCATTGATCTCGGCCCCGTTCTCCAACAGCATGTGAGCAACGGACAAATGACCAAACCTGAACAATAAGGTGGAGATGGTGAGGCATGATTCATACAGTAGACCAGTGACTTGTTCATGCCATGGAAGATACAGTATCATCTTACTTTTTTCTGACTTATTTCTAAATAAAGGGCCAAAATGACTCTGTACTTTGATGGCACTGCATAAAATCTATGTAGTATGACATGTTAATAGTATGACCATTATGTTAGAGACTAAAGCATTAGATATATTAAAAATTCAACATGCAGAACAAGCAAGAAGATATGCATCAAAACAAATAACTTTGAATGTGCATTGTGGAACTTTATATGACTTATTCGTTTGTGTTTGTATATTCCTTTATATGACTTAATATTAGTGTGTGTTTGACCTTTTAGTGGCTGTCTACGTGGTTAGATGGCGCCCTGCTTTTTCATCAAAGCGGCCTTAATATATGACGCTCCAGGTTTAAATGTTTTTAGTGTGACTGGAAAGTTTTCACTGCGATAATATGAAGATGGACAAAACCTACCAGAAACCATAAAAAAATGCACTAAAATCAAGTCTTCTTTCACATAAAAAGGTGCACTTTAAAGCCGTACTGCAAAACATTTCCCCCAATAAAGAGAAGAAAATGTTTTTTACGTGCATTTTAAATTTAGGGCTGTGCTCAATATATCGTATCGGCAACATATCCTTATGGAGCACTTAATGCGCGTATCGCATCGAGGCATCGTATCGTGATACGCAAAGAAAATTAATTAAATCTGCTTGCCCCATGGTTTATTCATAACACATCACAATACACATCACAATAATATATTAAGCATAATAAAACTAGTATTTATTGTACCTGAGAACATATTTCTTCAGTTTCTTCGGAATTGTATTATGGACGCTGTATCGAGAATCGGGATACACCTATATTGGGTATCGTACGGTGAACCCTGTATCAGGATCGTATCATGGACCCTTTGTCGGATCCCGTATAGTTGTTGGCAATACCCAGCCCTAGTTAAAATGTGTCTGTGTCTAGCTAAGATTAGGACAGTATTTGGTATCAGAAGCATATATGTTTGTAGAGTTTTATGACAGCTGCTGACACATATATCAAATGTTCCGCAGCGTCGCTTTAAATTAGATAGATTAGGCAATTTCCCACCCAATCACAATACTTCTTATTCTGTTTTCACAACTTTATAACATTAGCTTTGACATGGGATCTGAATGTTGATCTGAACATCTCACCTGGCAGCCTGCATGAGCGGGGTCCAGCCGTAGTTGTTACGGCTGTCCACGGAGGCTCCCTTCCTCAGCAGGAACCGGACCAGGCTGTCGTGTCCGCTGGCCGAGGCGAGCTGCAGGCCGGTGTTTCCCTCCTCATCAGTGCAGTCCACCGGCACCACGGGGCCCAACATGTCCGACTCCTTGGGCTCCAAAATAGTCCGAGCCGTGTCATAGTCGCCCTCATCACAAGCCCGGAAAAGTAGAAGCGAATTTGCACAAACGCCAAAATTCATCTCCTCATCTGGGTTTTCTAAAACATTATGATCAACTTAGGATGCCCAAAGTTGTCCCCCTGGCTGTCGGCCCGCGCTTGGAAATCATGACGCACCGCAAAACACTTTAATCTATGGATAAAAAGTTTGTTCATGCCATAAATGTGAACAAAAAGTAAAGAAGTTGTTGAAGATCTCACTTTCAAACGCCAAAGTTTCTACATCGCTCTGGGAGAGTCGAGCTGCACCCCCGGTCCCGTTACTTGTTTTGGATCTGATTGGAACTTCCGCCTGCATCTTTCACAATAAAAGTAGAAACCATTTCTGACTGAACCATGTGCAAACATAAAATTAGTTGAACAAGTGCTCATTTCGGGTAATAAACAAACACTTCCCCCCCCCCAGTGCCAAGCATTGAAATGTGAAAGGCCACAGAATATATCATAAGGACTTTGGCAGGTCCAATCTGCCTCCACACATTTAGTAAACATGAAATAAAAATCTTGCGTTAAAAAGATGTATTTGATGGCCAATTCATTTGTAGTGACTAACTTCTCTTACTGTCTTTGGAGTATAAGGAATCCAATCACATGGTATTGTGTACAAAAAAATACATAAAAACCTCATACAAGCAAAGTGCCTTATGGTGATCTCTTTTGACCACCAGATGGCGGTATCTGGTCCATGTTTACTGTGTTTACCCGTAGAAGTAGAAAACAGGAAAGTCCCCGGATGTGTGGTATAAATTGAGAATCGGCGCTCTTCCTCGTCCCTTTCCTGAAGCTAACCCACGTTGTTGGTGGCGCCTGTTCCTGGCTCACCGCTGTTCGCTTGATTTATCTCCGAATAAGTCGGTCAGGAAGTATCGCAATGGTATGTTTCAAGTAATAAAAACTGTTATTGGGGTATGGATGCGTTCTTGTTGGTAAAACTCCACGAAAAAGTTTATAAACTGGATAATTGTTGCTCCGGTAAAGCTGCTAGCAACTAGCTAGCTGATGTAGCCTTAGTCATATCCCATCTTATTGCCAAGCATTTCTGCCAACTACTAATATTCTTGCACAATTTTCTGGTAGATATGTATGTATTTAATGTTTTCATGAAAACTAATAATAAATCGGAACATTAAAGAATGTAGATACTAGGCTGGATTTGTGATGGTTCTTCATCCAAAACCCAGTTATTTCTCTGGCTTTCTATCATCTGCTAATGCTCTTGTGGTCAACTCTGGATCAAGCAAGAGATTAATGTTACAACCTGGCAACAGATGCCAAATGCCGTCACTAAACTGTTTTCACATCGTTTTGTGATGTTGAGGGTTCTGTTTGGAATAAACTGAAGTACGTTCTTATTAGTGTTCCGATACCATTTTTTTTCTCCACCGATCCGATACTTGGACTGAGAGTAGTCGCCGATACCGAGTACTACGATATCACGGTGTAAATGAAAACACTAGCAAAAGTCTGTAAAAAGACGCCAAAGCCCATAGCACATGGCTCATTCTGCATATAAAATGTATTCTGTCGATGCTCTGTTTCTACTCTAAAGATTAAATGAAAGCAAAAAGGAAACACAACTGTATCTGCTGTGAGGTTAGAGGTTTTAGTGTCTGCAGAGCCCAGAAAAACACATTGTGGTATCGGAGATGTTTTTTGGTTCAGGTACTCGCCGATACCTGAAAAATCTGTGGTATCGGCATGAAATCCGATACCAGTATCGGTCTCGGAACATCCCTTGTTATTATTGTTAAATACATTGTTATATTGTGTTGCAGGCATTCAAAGACTCTGGTAAAGCACCCGTGGAGGCTGAGGTCGCCATCCACCGCATCCGTATCACCTTGACCAGCCGTAACGTCAAGTCCCTGGAGAAGGGTAAGGCTTCAGTTTCATCTTCCTAACAACTTTAATAATATTTGAGCTATGAGGATAAACTTCTAGACATATTAATCATGGTGAATTGTATACGCTATTCTGAGCTACAATAGGTTAAATTGAATCAACATCTTTTAATTTATTATATTTGTTCAAAGCATTTTTATTTTGTCATTACCAGTCTGTGCTGACCTTATCCGTGGAGCAAAGGAGAAGAACCTGAAGGTGAAGGGGCCTGTCCGTATGCCAACCAAGGTGTGTTTGACTGAAGTTTAGTGATTCGGAAGTTTGCAAATATTCATTGTAACTTTCATAAAATTGGTGTAATTGAGAGAATAAGATGAGGAACCACCTCATTTTAATCTCTCTATTAACTTTGTCTTTGCTACTTCTTGACGATTTGAGTTATTGACTTCTTCTCTCCCGTAGACCCTGCGCATCACCACCAGGAAGACTCCCTGCGGTGAAGGATCCAAAACCTGGGATCGTTTCCAGATGAGGATCCACAAGCGCCTCATCGATCTGCACAGTCCATCTGAGATCGTCAAGCAGATCACCTCCATCAGCATCGAGCCCGGTGTAGAGGTTGAAGTCACCATTGCTGATGCGTAAACGATGCAGCCGTTTTCAATAAAAGAAAGAAAAGAAACATACACAAGTTTGGGGTGAATCTGTTGAATTAATTTTTTAGAAATCTAATGGGATGTCTATAAATCCCTGGGCACGGTGGCACAGCAGTTGGTGCTTGTGCTTCACAGTAACAAGGTTGTGGGTTTGATTTCTGTGCTGTACAGGGCCTTTGTGTGGAATTTGCATGTTCTCACTGTCTGCGTAGGTTTCCCCTACCACTAAATACTGTATGTACAATAGGCGAGAATGAATGAGGGTGAGTGAATGATTGGTGGTGATGGAGGGGCCGATGGTGCAGAATGGCAGTGTAAGCCATTATTAGCCATGTTATTGTATAGTAAATTGTGGAAGAAGTACTCTCTATTCTTGAAAGTACAGATACAGGACTAAGAATTTACAAAAGTCTCAGATAAAATATCTTTCACTAAATTTTCCACTGTAAAATATACTTGTACATTTTTTTTTTCTGTTTAATCCTTTGAATCAACCAGGACTAAACAAGTAAACCACTAACTCGGATCCAAACAAGGTCTACCCAGATCTAAACTGGGACTAAACCAGTTCATTCTAAAGAGGTCACTTTGAAAATAAAGTACTTATGCCCTGATTTTTAACATGTAGTGCAGTAGAAAATGCATATACTCACAAGACACGCAATGTGTTAAGGCAAAAAATGTTACAGCTATCTGGATAAAATGTAAAAGTGGAGTTGAAATGCAGTAAAATGGAATGTCATCTAAGCTGTCTAGATCAGGGGTTATTATTAGGTTTAGTTATATGTATATGGTTTGCTTTGATATTTGACCCCAATTTACAAATCTACTTTTTCATTAAGAATTATAATTACACAATATAAAGGTTTCTTTTTTATATTTTTGTGAAGGTTCTCAGTCGTACAGGAGTTGTCCATCGTAGGCAAAAAAAAGTCATCAGATGACTATCTTTGGAGTAAGATCGAAACGTCCTACACTTCAACTACAGAGTACAGATGAAGACTGAAGAACGTTTCTTTTTTATGTCTTCAAGTCCTCTTGGGACCTCCAGCTCTGTTCTCGTGACCCCCTCTTTGGGAACCACAGTTCTAGCATAAAAAAAATTAACTGCTACTATAACATGAGAAGGATTTTTTTTTTTTTTGAAAAGGATTTTAATTGAAAAACCAAACACAAGAACTCTATCTGGCTCAATTTTGGGTTAAAAATAATGGGGATCAAGAAAACAATCTTCTATCACTAAATGCATCAAGTTGTGAGGCATTTCGTCCATATGCTTACAAATTTTATACACTTTTCTGAGCAGTTTTTTATAGGAGAAATGGGTATTCTTTCTCCTATAGAATCATGTCTAAGCAGCCCAGTGGCCAAAGTCTGCTCAAGCTGCACTCACCCAACACCTGAATTCAATTTGTTCTAATTACAACCTGCTCCTCACTTTTCAGCCCAGTGTGGAGCTTTCTGCAAGTACATCTGGCCATCAAAGCATTAGGAACTGGAGTGGATTTTATTTGATTTTAAACATTTTAATATTGTGGAGGATTGCAGTTTTTACTGATTCGTAGCTGAAAATGAGTTCTGTTGATTTAACCTGTGATGAAAGCTTCATCCAACAGTCTATGGACATGATTCTGGCTCAAATAGAGGAGGTAACACTTCAAAATATAATAGCATAACACGCCT
Organism: Lesueurigobius sanzi; assembly: GCA_900303255.1. Classification (NCBI taxonomy): domain Eukaryota; kingdom Metazoa; phylum Chordata; class Actinopteri; order Gobiiformes; family Gobiidae; genus Lesueurigobius; species Lesueurigobius sanzi. The sequence continues at coordinate 36,593 of OMNZ01034722.1, read as the reverse complement.
GTTTATTCCCGTTATTTACTTGTTTGTTTCTGACTATTTCTTCAATTCACATTTAAACAGAGCCAGGCGCAGGGCTGTTAACAGACTGACTGGGGCTCAGGGCAATAAGGGTTCACATGGGCCCCACACACCAATTTTCTATTATTTTTGTTGGGAAAATGGGCTCCTTCATGAGAAATTTGACTAGCTATGTTACAAGAATTATAGTTACTTTCTTAACATGATTTTTGAGGTCAAACTACTGTTTTGGTACGTAAACATTCTGTGGACATGCAGGTGTCTTTTTGTAATTTGCTATTGGCAACCAGTGTCATTTTTTTTTTTCATACTTTTGTGATTTATCCGAATTGGAGCATCTTTAATCAATACAGTAAAACATTCAATCATACTTGTTCGTAGGTGCAAGAGCCAAGTGACTCTGAGCCACAAACCATGAGTGTCTATCTTCGAGTAAGGCCTTTCTCTAAAGAGGAACTCGGCAGCAATGAAGATCAGGTAGAGGGACACAATCTACAATATTTAAGTTTGTGTCTCCTAATCTATTTATTTATTATTCATAGGAGTGTGTAGTGATTGAAAATGACCAGATGGTGACCCTGAATGCACCAAAGGGCTCAGCCACTATGAAGAGCAGCGAGAGGGGCATCGGCATGTCCATCCACAAGTTCTCATTCACACAAGTTAGTATTGTGAACGAAAAAGGGCATGCTAGTCATAGAATCTTGGCTTAATAAAAGTTTACTTACATTTTTAGATATTTGGATCAGATACTAACCAGGCCAAGCTGTTTGAGGAGACTGTCCAATGTCAGATGTCAGATTTCTTGAATGGGAACAACGCTCTTATATTTAGCTATGGTGTGACCAACGCTGGCAAAACCTACACTATTCAAGGCAAGTGTAAAACTAATTGAATTGGATCTGATTTGTAACTTATTGTTTTGAGTATTTCATTAGGCTCTCCAAAGGATCCTGGTATCCTTCCTCGTGTGCTGGACACCACTTTCCAGCACATAAGGGGACACCAGTACGAAGCTATGGATGTGAAACCTCATCTCAGAGATGACGCCCAGTTCCTCACACCGGAGCAAGTCAAGCAGGAGAAGAGCGTCAAGGCAGCTGTTTTTGCTTCATGTAAAGAGGTGAAAAATTATAATTTAATTTCCCTAATGGATGGGAGCAATAGGAGAACCTGTCTGTAGTAATTGTTTACATATGTGCTGTTGTACATTGTTTAATTCAGGATGGTGAAAGAAACCTTGGTAATGGAGATGCAATGTCACTCAGAAGCCGGTCATCCTCCTGTTCATCCGTCAGCGAAACCGGTTGGTCATACACTGCTTTTGTATACCTTCTCCTGGGAGCACAAATTGTCAAATCTTCACCACAAGAGGTTTAATTATTGTTCTGATTCAACATTTATCCATAGATTTACACAACACATTGTAACTTCACGCCACTTTCTCAAAATACAGTAGCTCCTACAGACTCCAAACTTCCCAGTTTTGGACTTACCAATATTTTTGAAGGTTTCTTCAGAGGGATTTTTAAATATTCCATACATGGCCTGATTTATTGAGATTTTAAACCCCCAAAACGTGGCAAAATTTGAGTTTACAGATTAACTAGTTTATTCTAAATGTAAGCAATATATCCCAATCCCAGTTTTGTCACTAATATATCAACAAAATAAAAGCATAAAATAATATCTGGCTCTCTCCATGATCAGAATCAGATTTTGTCACCAAAAAAATTGGCAATTTCTATGTATAAAATGCCTTATTTTTATATGAAAACATTGGACAGAAAACTTGCAACAATGTTCCCTCAAATTAATTTTTTCCCCTATTCACAATGTGTCTCCTTAAATTTACTTACTTTACTCTACTTACATTGCGATAAGAAATGTATAAATGTTCATATACTATGGCCACTTATAGATTCCTACTAGATTCATTTTGACTTATTACCGAGAAGAATTAAATTCTCTGGCAACATGACTAGGTACCTCATCTTTTTGTAATTTTTGCTGATGTGACATTGTTTGTAATTGTGTTTGTATAGCGGTTGCAGACAGCACAATGAAAGCAGACACTGGACAGTTCGCCTTGTGGGTCGCCTTCTTTGAGGTGTACAATGAGTACATCTACGATTTGCTCCAGTCTTCACTCTCCTCCAAGTCCAAGAAACGGACTGCTTTACGAGTCTGTGACGACGGAGCTGGAAACGCCTATGTAAAAGGTATAACTTGTACCTTTTATATTCATAGTTATTGCTATGAATTATGGTATAAAAAGTGCTATATTTCAGATCTGAGGTGGATCAACATCATGAATCTGAGTGAGGCAAATAAGGTGCTGCAATTTGGGAACAAGAATCGAAGTGCTGCTGCAACCAAAATGAATCATTCATCCAGCAGAAGGTAAGTCTGTTCTAAATATAACTAGAAGTTACCCACTTTCTATAACTAATTTAAACTTATCCATTATAGTCACAGCATATTTACAATGAAGCTGTTAAAGATTGACAACGATGCTGTGAAGGGCATTTCAGAGTAAGTTGCTCATGTAATTTCACATTTCAACTAGTAGATTTTTGTAATTTAAGAAAAAACCTATTTCTGCAGGTTTTCCCTGTGTGATCTGGCCGGTTCTGAAAGGTGCAACAAGACAAAGACCTTTGGAGAGAGACTTAAAGAGGCTGCCAACATCAACAACTCGCTGCTCATCCTTGGAAAATGTATCAACGCTCTGCGCAACAACCAGGGCGACAGGTTTATTCTTTGTTTCTATTAATTGAGCAATCATAGTCTGTCTTCAAAATATAAACCAAAAACAAACAAAAAAAAACACTTCTTACAAATGATTGAAATGAGAAGCTAAGGAAAGTGACTGACTATACTCTACTTTTTACCAGGTCAAAAAGCTACATCCCCTTCAGGGAAAGCAAGCTCACAAAGCTATTCCAGTCTTTCTTCTGTGGCAACGGAAAAGCCTCAATGATTGTCAACATCAACCAGTGCGCATCCACCTACGATGAGACCCTTCATGTCATGAAGTTCTCCGCTGTGGCCAAACAGGTAAGTGCTATATTGTACACGGGGGTGGATCTAGGTTTTTTTTTTTTTTCTGGGGGTAACTTTTTTTTTTTTTTTTTTTTTAAGTTCTCTCACCCCGCCAGATACACTTATGATTGTACAGGCACAATCCATCCATTATATTCCTTTCTTCCAGCTCTTGTTAGTGGGTCAGAAAGTATGCACATAGTACAATGAAACTTGTGTCAGTAGTGTAAAATGCAAGAATGATGTAAGCAATTATCAATGTCTATCAATACATGCAATATCCTGCAGTAGAAAAAGTTGGAGATTGGCTGTCAATCATGAAAAACATTGGTTACCCATAGCTTAAACTAAAACAAATCCTTTTTTTTTTAATACAGTAGCTGCCATTATGTTGAAAATGGTATGTTTCAATTAGTCACCATAAGTATTGTTACTTTAAATTTTAGGAATTTCATCACAGCATCCCCTACAAGGCGGTCACTTGTCTAAATAGTATCTTCTGTGGTCGGCATCAATCAAATGTGGACCAAGGAGGAACAGAAATCAATATTTCTTTTCATATTTGATATTTAGATGTTAAGAGTTGGCTATGGTGCATGGTATCTGTCTGGTGCATGCTTGCTACGGAGCTCATTTCCTCACTCTGCCTGTAGGTGGTGCAGGTGATCCCCGATAAGTCAGTCCATGCCATGTCCCCGTGTTTGTTTGGTCGACATGGGAAACCTCTGGTGCGTCCCGGTACGGAGAGCCCAGCCATGGAGGGGTACCTGTCGGAAGAGGAGCTGCTGGATGAAGAGGATGAGGCAGACATGTCTCTCATGCCACAAAATGTATTTCTCTTTTCTTCTGGCACTTAAATCTGTCTCTTGTTGGTCAGAGATTGGGTTTAGTCAAGTATTTTATTACAGATATGAAGCAGTTGTCCTCAACTGTGGGTTGTAATATGGCAATGAATGTTGATGTAATTTTGATGGTTAACCTCATGACTTAATGCTTTCATGAACGCAACTGAAGACGTTAATGTATGTAGATGGTGATGTATAGAAATGGGACCTAATTGCAAATGATTTTTAGAAACACTTGATCTGTACCACTCCTTTAACCCTGTCCTAACTTTAGGAGCTTCAGAATATGATTGAGAATCTGAGAAGCAAATTACTGGCTGAACGGCGTAAAAACCTGGTTCAGGAAATGGAAATCCGCAATGAAATGGGAGATGCTATGATGCAGCAGATTATGGAGAGTGAAGAACTTCGCAGGTATAATCATTTTAACCTATAGATTTTTAGGGCAGTATGTACAGTTTATAGAAATGCTATGTTTCTTCTTGCCAGCCGAGAGATTGAGGAACTAAAGGAAAGCTACCAAGAGAAACTGGAGAACACTTTCGAGATGTACAAGGATGCCATCAAAGAACACGCCTATCAGAGCGCCATGAGAAACCTGGAAGATGATTATGTGCCTCTGGATGAGTTTACAGCTGAACAAGAAAAAGTGGAGGTGTGTTATAGGTTTGGACTTCCGTAGGCTGTTTATGGTGGCAGACTGCTCTTTGATTCTTTCATTGGGTTGTTCTAGTCGGCAGTGGACCCTCAAAGTTATCCAAGTCATGAACATTAGTACCCCAAAGTCAAGTGACAGGGTTCTTATCTGAAAAGGATGGAAAGGGAATCTTATTTGTATAGCACTTCCATACGACTCAAGTCATCCAAAACGCAAGGCAATGTGGGTGAAGTGTCTTGCCCAAGGACAAAACAGCATGCACCTGTGGGAGCGGGGATTTGAACCTGTGACTGCACCACCTGTGAATTTATCATTCGGTGCTTGCTAGTAGACAATGCTTGCTTGCTTATGTCTGTGCTAATAAAACAAATTAATGGATCAATTTCATTCAGAGGAGGCTTGGTAGTTTTATTTCTAAAGGAGACCTCATGTTAAATTGATTTTTGATCTTTTTAACCAGGTTTATAATGTTCCCTCGTCAAAAACAGACCTGGAGCAGTATTTCACTTCATTCATGCAGTTTTGAATTAATCCTATTTAGTCCATTCATGTTGACTTTTGTACTTGCATAATTGTTCTTACTGTCTTCCACATTTTAAGCCAATAATCCAATATCTGATCAGTTCTGTCTTATAACATGGACTTAGCAACTCCATCGCTACTAGCCACATGTTTAAATCGAAGCTAATTGTTTGTTTTTACCATGTCATTCACATTCTTGCCTGTAGGGGGCGAGCCAGGCCAAATCCTCATCAGCCCTGGCACTACTATTTACGAGCATCGTGTCATCCTCACAGGCATTATTTGAATTTATAAAATGTTAAATATCAATGCACAGACATCCTAATGAACGATTTTAAGATTTATAAGCATGATGTCCACTTTACCCAAAGTGCTTCATAAGGGACTTTTTTTTTTTTTTTTTTGTTTTTCATTCACCACCCAGTTTTTGACTACATGTTTCGTCTGGCCTTTGTATTTTTTTTCTTTCCTAATTGTAGTTAGTGTTATGAAACCAGACACTGTACTAGGCTGTGGTTTGATTTGTGTGTTTTCTTTTGTCTCGTGGCAGGAGCTGAAACGTCAGTTGGAGAGCGTTGAAAGCAGAGTTGGTTCAGCTGAAACGACAGAGCAGTCGACTCAGACCGATCCATCCAAAGAGACGGAAGCAGCAGGTACAACATGCCTCCTCTCTGCTGAGTTTATGTCCTACGCTGCAGTGACTGGTCAGAATCAGTTTATACACATCAGAGACCACAAATCTGTCTGGAAGTTTATATCAACATTGTACAGTATCTAAGTGATTCTAATGGGGAATTTGAACTTCTTCTGGTGGTGCATGATCTTCTGTAGTTCGCAATTGTTATAAGTGGACATAAAATGGATGCTTTTGCCCTGTTTCAAAGTTAGGTCTTATGTGGTTTACATACTTTAAAGCTTATTTTAGTCTGCTTTTGTCCTAATGGTACTGTGAATGCCCAATAGTTGAGTTGGGTACATTTTCTAAAAGTGCAGTGCTCATGCTTTTGTGGTTTATATTATTTTAGTAACTTTAGACATGTATATGACAAGGAAGACGACTTGTAATGTGTATAATTAATTTTTAAATGCTGGGGAGTCTGACTTTTGTTGCAGAGCTATCAACCTCTCAAACCACCACCTCAAACCACCACCAAATATTTCATAGATGTATCTTTGTTTTGCCAGAAGAAAGGTGCAAGAGGCTTTGTAAAGAAAAGTCTGCTTTGGAAATTATGTGTGAGAGCAGACAAGAGGTAATTTAACTGTTGTATTTATTGCAGGTTTTTTGTGTCTCAATATCCTCACTAAATCTTTGGTTTCCAGTTGATCGGGTCACTGGAGAAAAGTCTCAAAGATATCAATGAGAGGCACCAGAAGCTCACAAACAGCCTGTTGGAACAATCCCTGGAGGCAGAAACTCTGAAGAGGAAAGCTGAGGATATGGTGGGCAAAAGCAGAGAACAAAGTTTCTTACTAGAACAATATAGTACACCTTAATCTTAAGATATCATTGTATGACTGGTATAGCCCAAAGTTTTAAAATGTATTTATTTTAGGACCACAGTTAAAGGTAGAAAAATGTCTTGATTTAATTGTTATCTTAACCAAATTGATTCATACTGGACAGGCTATATGATTGAAACACTGCACACAAATGCTTTCTACTCAAAATGAAAACCATGAAAATCTAAACCAGTTTTTTAATATAAATACATTTTAGTCCAAATCCCTGGAGGACGTCCTGCTGCAGAACATTGAAAAGGACAAAGAACTTGAGACGTTAAAAGGAGAACTGGAGAAGAAGTCCATCCCGTCCACCCCGGTGCTGCCCAAGATCAAACGTGGCCTCCTCGCCAACATTAAAGACGCAGTCACTTCACCACGAAAGACCAGCGGCACGTCCCGAACCCTGAGGAAGACCGTGAGAGCGATGAAACACTAAGATTTCACAGCACATCTTTTTAAGTATAAAATATTTTATAGTTTGCTTATTGTGTTTTATTCTTATTAAATAAATTAAATGGACCCAAGTGAAAGAAGTCATGCATTTACTCACAATAAGATCCATTGTAGACGGCAAATGTAATGATTGTAAAGGGAGACACAGCAGGCAGAATTATTGCACTGTTTCTCCATAGAATTATATGGAAAATGGTAACGTGAACTTTCTCGAAATTCATTTTTCTCGCATTTTGGCACCAACATCTCTACTTTAGCATCATCTACAGATCCCATACTTTCCAGTCTTGTACGTAACAATATTTTGAGGATTTGTTTGGAGGGATTTTGCATTATTTACGGCAATTCCTTGCCCGATTTATTGAGTTTTGAAACCTTAAAAAAAACGAGGCGAAATTTAAATTTTTACAGATTAATTAACTAGTTTATTCAAAAACAAATCAAAATATCCAACAATCCCCTCTGAATTCATCATGTAACTAATATATCAACAATATTAAACCTGGCTATATCCACTTAGATTACATCAATGAAAATTTACACAATTTTGCCTAATTTTGCACATAAGACCATATTTTTATGTATTTTTTTTCTCATATTTATGCCAGAAATTCACTTGATGTCAATTTTTCCCCCTCGCCTTAAACCTGCACCCTGAACAGGCAATAGGACTGTTTTTTCTTTAATTTACGTATTCATTTTTTTATTGGGTTAGGGCCTGCAGAGGTGCTCCACTGGCTTATAGAGCAAATTCCAATTGTTATAGAGCCACTTGTAGTAGCTAGAGAATGTACATCCTCTTCCATCTTTCTATAGGGCCCCCAGACAGAGCATTTAGCCCAGGCTCTCCTAAAAGCATGAAACAGCCTCCAAGTCACGACCACGACCAATTCTCTCTTCAGATGTCAGAGAAAGGTCACTTCTGAGCACTATTTAAGCCAGCGTTTTTTAACTTTGTGTAATTGTTCCTTTCAGCGAAGTGCCTCTCTCGCTCTTATGCATGGGTATGTACACCTCTATGGCGGGGATTTCACGCTTGGTATATGCTGAAGATGCGTCAAAATGAGGTTGTCCATTATCTCACGACCTGGGGGGAACAAAAAGCTACAAAAGACTGAGCTCCAGCACGCAAGCCCCCTACAGCCTTAAGTGCATCTCTATTCACTTATTCTTTTTGTAATTAATGCATTTTACACTTAAGTTCCTAAATTTCTTGCCATTGGCGTGTCTTTTTAATGTTTTGCTCCTGTCAGTGCTGTTGGGTATGTGGCTCAGTGACCTCTTACAGTGCAGAAGAGTGAAGTCGCGTGGCCCAACCTCTCACTTAGTAACAGGACCATTGTCGTAGCTGCAGCAGCTGCCGTTCTCCTGTCTCTCTCTCTCTCTCAACCCAGCGCTAGTTAATAAGATTAGATATTCTTCTTATCCTGCCTCAGTAGTCTACATAGGGGTCAATCACGGGATTAGCACCTTGTCTCAAAGTTACATCAGTTTATTACATTTTTCTTTTTGATTTAGCCGCTTATTTCGTCGCTAAAGGATGTTGAGCACTTTTGCAGGTTGGGAAATGGACAGGAGTGCCCTGAGAGGACTATGGGGACTTCGGAGCATCGTTGGACCCTCGCCTGCTGAATGAAGTCACTTTCGGCGGGACAGGACCAGCTGAGGCGGCCGGAGAAGCAGTAAAAAAACAGCAGCTTTGGGGCAAAGGGTGTCTTTTCCTCATGCCACTTGTAAATAACAAAGTGGGTGATGAATGCACGGTCAGCACAGACAAGTCTTTGACTGATCCAAAGGCTCTGGTGGAGTCCCTCATCAAGGTACAGTAAGCTCTGCAATCAGTATTGTCAATTGTCTGCCATCATTATTGATTTATTTTAAATCAAACTGAAAGCAAAGCCAGTATATTTTTAGTCTCTGTCACACACTTGGAAGAATATAATTATATAAGAACATTTTGTCCAAAATCAGTAACGGGAAGAACCTCTAATTGAAATAAAAACTCTGCAAAAACTCTTTTATAGTATATTGTAAAGCAATATATACAAATACCTTTTGGTGGAGTATTGCACGCACTTTTAAATTTCTCTTCTGCAAATGTAATATGCAGCATCCAAAAATTGACTTTTTAATGCAAAAGGAAACCTCAAGGATTTAATTGCTTCGAGTTCAGTGCAAACTTGGCATCTATTTACTTGGCATATATTAGTAGCTAAACTAAAAAAAAAAAAAAAAAACGAAAACCCACACGAAACATGAGACCTTCTGTTCCCTGTGGCTAAAAAAGCACTCGTCTCTAAAACATTTCTTGGTCCAGTGATTCCTTTGAGCATTCTAAATGACATACATTCACCCTCTGTTTTACTACTGTAGTCGCTCTTACACTTTTTTTTTTTTTCCCATATACTGTATATTTTTATCACTTTTATGTTACTACTATAGTTGGGGCGGCATAAGTTCATCTTGTAACTTGAATTTGGGACAGTGTACAATTTAGTGTCCTGTATGTTGAGTCTCATCTCTCGTCTATCTGACTTACAACTGGGCCACGGGCTGTGGCTGCACAAGGTTGTCATGGCTTATCCCGAAATAGAGCACAGATAATGAGATTATTTATAATATTTATTAGCCCAGGTATATTCCTTCTGGGTATGAAAAGGGCTATGAATAATATATACAGTAATGTTCTATGTCAAATTACTTCTGGCTCATTTTTAACATTAGAGGAATACTGCACCGTACTTCTAGACTTGTGAGTTGTGATGCATATTCTTATTCAAAAAGTCCACAATTATTGCACTAGAGGACAAATAATTGTGCCTCTGGCTAAGCACATGGGCCAGTCTCGAGCCAAAATAGCTGGAAAGTATGTAATATATTAAGTGCAGCATCTAATTAGTGTCCTGAGTCAGATTATCATATGGAAACCCCAGAAAGGAATGATGGCAACATTAATGCATGGATCCAGTGTATGGACCATAAAATACAACCTTTGCATAGTCAGGAGCTGCTACTCATTCATTCTATACTGCATTTTATTTAACACTGGTGATTGTACATCTACAAACAGAAATTTCCTCAAATCAAACCTGTTTTTGCATCATGTCAGTATTTTCACTGTTAATTGTCTTTTCAGTTAAAAAAAATAATAAAACTGAATTTCCTGTCAGTTATGGGCACCACTTTAGAAAGCACAGAAAATTACTCTGAATCGTGTCCTGAAATTGTGGATGGACGAAAGATGCATGAATTGGAGACCGTTCCTCCATTTTGCCGCCATTCAATTGAACTGGTTACACCCCACTTTTCCAAATAGATTCAGGTCACGAGGCTCTGATATCCAGGTCAAGACTTTGATTTTGATTGAGTGTCCTGACTTGCTCTCTGTTTATGCAAACCTCTCTTCAGGTGTTTTCTCTCATCTAACCACATCAAAATGCCCTTTTTAATTCAAGAAGTAAACGAAACCCCTCACTTGTTGCAGGTGGTAGCATGTCACCGTCACCTGGCTTCGTGCATGGGTGGCTGCACTGACTCTCTACAGCTGAGAGATGAGCTGAGACAGACCAGAGAGCGGGCGCTGAAACTGGCCATATCCATCTGCCAACGCCTGACGACCACTCTGCGAGACAAGAGCCTGCCTCAGGAGCAGCGGCAGGACAGTGAGCTGCTGTGGGTGGGCTTCTCCTCCAGCCTCGAGCTCCTGCACCTCGACATGTGCAAGGTCTTCAAAATGGCCGACATGTTCACAATCGCCAACAACTCCTCACTGGTCCTCACAGGACTTCAAGGTTAATTTCAAAAATCTATTTTTGTTTGGTTTGTGTGTGTGCATTTGATTTAATTTGACTCCAAATTGACTCACGGCCTCTTAGGGCTAAGCTAGTATGTTTGGGATAAAAAAACAAGTTCATTTATACACACAGTACAACGGTTTGATTCTACTATTCTAAAGTTGTTTTTTATGTAAAGACTTAAAGGGACTAGACCTGAATTTTTTTTAGTAGTGGAATTAAATTTCTTTTTTCCTTTTTAGTATATTGCAAACTCGGACATTTCTGGAAATCTAAATGATAAATTTATTGTCAATTTCATGAGTTTCAGGCTAGTTTTGTTGCATTTCTGTGACCATGACCCTAAAAAGTGACCTCGCCAGTTGTGAAATGTGAAAAACTAATTTCTAAGAAGAAACACAATTTTAGGAATGTGTTAGGAATGAGTTTGGATCACAACTATCAATTTATTATACTCGCTCCCTCTTCCATTATTTGTAATTTAAAAAATCAGGTATAGTGCCTTTAAGGACTTGAACCAAGTGAGTGACAAATGTTTGGACACTCCCCTGTAGCCTATGCTATCAACCAAAGACATTATATAAATAAACACTAGATCAGACATCACCATAGTGAAACATTGGAATGAATGGCAAGGTCTGGCGGCCATCTTGTAACTGGCCTTTCAAACATAGTGCAATGTAAATGAATAGGAAACACCACTACATTTTGTATGCATTTATTTCTAGTTATGTTGCATTACTGCCTCAAGTCAATACTATAAAAAAGTAATGAACATTTCAATGCATGGTGTTAAATAGTGCCAAGACCATAAAACAAACATCCCTTTAAGTATATGATATATATACTTTTTTAAAGAGTAAATATGCCTTGACTGAGATACCTAGACTAATCAGCAATACAGCAAATTCCAAAAAGTTACTAAAATTATTAGACTAAAAATCTAAAATTCTAACGTTTCATCAACAAAAACCGGGTCCCCGATTTTACATTACTTGCTATTGTGACCGGCCATTCACAAGATGGCCGCCATGTTTGCCACGGCAACAAGTGTCATGTCCGATCTAGTGTTTTAGAGAAATCGTTGGCTATCAACTCTGAGCTATAGTTGGCAGTGGTTGAGTGGCGAATACTCAACCACTTCACAGCAAGAAGGTCCCAGTTTGACTGCCGGTGTGCGGGCCACAAATGTGTTATGCAGGTATGTATGTATTTTTTTATGCAGGACAGCAGGGGACATCAGGGGCATCACTTCCCCTGCCATCCTGCATAAAATAAACTTGCGTGCGGGCTTCTATGTGGACTTGGCATGTTCTTCCCATGTCTGGATGGGTTTCCCCCTTTAAAACTAGAGCTTAATCCTCCAGCTGGGTGATTGTGACCGTGGCATTGAACTGTGGTCACTGTCGGACCACTAAGTCCATAGTTGCTCTCATTGTGTGGAGTGAAAATGAATAATTATTAACATTTGTTTTTATTATTAAATGGTGAATGTCTCTCACAGGAGGAGGGACTGAGGTGGCTGCCAGAGCTCTCAGTTTACCAAACCTGCACCAGCCTGAAAGCACAGCGCCCCCTGCTGGTTTGGAGGGACAGGAGCGCAGCAGCCTGGAGCAGGACATCAGCCGAATGGACCATATGATCGATGACATGGAGACCAAAGTGAACGTGCTGCGTTGGATGGTGGAGCCACAGGGGGCGCTGTTCCCCCTCAGCAGCACAGACAGCATGTCTGTGGCATTGCTGTCTGTGGACGAGGAGTGTCCCGAGAGGGCCGAGACGGAGGCACAATCCGCACCCCTGTGCCAGCGCAGTCACATCGTTGTGTTCATTCTGCTGTGTGTTGTGATCATGGTGACAGCTGCTCTGTCGGTCTGCATCGTCCTCTTCAGATGAACAACACCCTTCAGTTCACTGTTGCTCAAAAAGTTGGATTCAAATGTACAGCAGATACAATTCCTTGATGATGCAATCACCTGTCCATATACAGACAACCCAATCTATATGTAACAGAATGCATTAATATCAATTCCATGTACTGTCACAAAGATACTGTTACTGTTTACAATATTTAAAAGCAGCTTAAAGTACAACAGTAGAAACTAGGTGAATAATCCCGACAAAGCTTTCCCTTTGCTGAAATAACGGTAACCTTGGAATGCAGGATTATTAGCTTCTGTTAAAATTTTAACTTGTGTATTAAAGACATGCTATAAGGATTTTATTTTTTACAACTGTGCAAAAACAAAGCTTTTATGCTTCAACAGTTATTGCTGTAAAGTAATTTATGTTGTATATTTAAATGTATTTATGTAACAAGCAATGTCATAGAGAATGTAAATTTGGGCTGAAATAAACATGAATTTCTTAAGTGGTTCAATGTGTTTGTGCCTATACACGCTTTTAGGAATCCAAACACTTTCACTTAATACCAAGAGGGGCAGATTCAGAATGTCAAACCTGAAGGAGTTCAGTTCTATGGAAAAATCACAATACAAAATCTTTAAAAGTATTTTTATGTTATTTGTAGCAGTAACAATTGCTTCCGTCTGTTTAGACTTTGCATGTTGCCAGTCCATATCCGAGGCAGGCCCACTCGTTGGTCATCTCCATGAAGTCCGGTTGCGCAGCGAGACCACTCACTGCAAGAGAAAAATTTATTTCAAATAAAAAATAAAAAACAGCCAAGGGAAACCAGGCCATAAACGTTTAGGGCTGTGGACTTACATGCAAGGAGGTTGTAGAGATTGCAGTAGTTGAGGCCGTTGTCGAGAAGAGTGGAGAAGGCAAGAGATTGAGACTGGGCCTAGAGGAGGAAACTGTATTTAATCACTCAGTTCCTACAGATGCAAACAGGTAACTGGGCTGAAGTGGCTCAATGGTTGGTGCATTTTTACACCGATCTGAGAGTCTATGGTTCGAACTCTGCTTTAGTTTCAAACTATATAGTCCTTGGGCAAGACATTTCACCCATTTGTTCATTTGCAAGTGTATCTGTAGAGCACAATTCAAACTGCTTCATGAAACAAGGATGTGATCAAATGAAATCTAAAAAGCACATAAAAACGAAACTGGTGGTTGCCACATGGTACCACCACTCTGCCCCAGTGTTTCCCAACATTTTTGAGCAAAGTCAAATCATAAGGCACCCCATTAAACAAAAATATTACAAAAAAGTATAGCAGGATCAAATAGTGGTTCCTTGTGAAGAGCGCTGTGACCTACTGTATATGAAAGACACAATAGAAAACAATAGCCATTAAATCTTGAGGTACTCACACTGACACTGCAGCCTCCAGTTAGAACAGTGGGCATGAATTTGAAGGTGACACTTTCCGCTGTGAGTCCGTCCGCTGAGGTGTGGTTTGCCAAGATTGCTGTTGGAGTCACTGACACCAGCTTTGGGTGAGACAAGAAAAGACCAGTATGTTTTACACAACAATATCAGTGTAAAAACATAGCATTGTCTAAAGAAAATGATATTAGTCATGGGCATTCATTAGCAGTGCCTTTGTGAGGTCAGGGACAATACAATACGCTTGTGCTGTGGTCATGAGGTGAGGTACACCCATGGGAAACAGTCATAGAAGTAAATTATTGTCTTTTGATGGGTCGCATGATTTGTCATTGTCTATAGAACTGTGAAATGTTAATTATAGCCGCTTGCACAACACATTTTCAGATGAATCTTTCCGAGAATACAAAGGATACTTTATCCATATAATATAAATACTTACACTGTAATGGCATCCTGAACACCCAATTTCAGGGCTGAGGGCGGTGATCTGCTGCTCCAGTGCGGTGCTGATTGATGTGCATGGAGACGCAAACAGCCTGAGATAAAAGAGCACACAGTTACACGACAAATCAAGGTGCAGAAACGATGAATCATGAATGTAAATGTTACAATAATCATCAGAAGAAGCAATGAGCGGCTCCACACTCACTGTATTCAGGGCTGGCCCAATGATTCACAGGTAGGGTGACCAGAGTTTTCACATTAAAAACTGGGACAAAAATGATAATTAACTTGAGGTGATCGACAATTGAGTTTAACTAGTCCAGTCGCTATAGAAACTTAATGTTTGATGGACACATGGCCAAATGCCATAAAGTATCAAGTAAATACTGTATGCTGCTTTGGACATTTTTCGTCATTTTTTTTGCATTTTTCTCACATGTTTTTGTCAAATTTTTATCATAATGCGTTTTTTCTTACATTTTTCTTGTGTTTTCTCATATTTTTTTGTAATTTTTCTTACACCCTTTCTGCATTTTTCCTCACATTTTTCACCTTGGCCAAAAGTCATGGAGTATCAAGTAAATATGCTCCTTTGGACATGAAAAAACAGCTTTGAAAAAACAGGGACAACTGGGACAAATCAATGGTTTCAGATAAATTCACAGGGACATGGGACAGAGGGCTCAAAACTGGGACTGTCCCAGGTAAACTGGGACGTCTGGTCGCCCTATTCACGGGGGCCTAAGCGGCATTACAGTATGTCATGGGGCCCTTGTAATTTCAGTTTAATTTTGGACAAATATATATTCTAATAAATGAGACAAAATTAATAAATTACTACACTGCAAAAAGAAATCTAGAAATTAGTAAAGATTATGTTAAAAATTAGTATTTGCCCTGATAACTAATTTCAAGAAATTTGTTTATTGCTTTTACATTATGAAAGAAATATCTCATCACACTCAAAATTTGATGAAAACAATATTAATTTACTTCATAAGAATGTTGTTGATGTATTTGAAGTGATGTATTTTCCTAATTTAAGTGTAAAAAAACTTACCACTGGCAAATTTCCTGAAATGAGTTACTCAAACCAAGGGCAAATATGTATTATCTTAAGAAAATTGTACTTAATTCTACATTTCTTTTGCAGTGTACTAGTTATTCTGAGGAGATATTCAACATTTGAGGGAAATTTACAAGGCACAAAACACCTGTATTAATTTGTACACTATTGGAGGCCCCCTGGTGGTCTTGGGGCCCTAAGCAGCTGCATAGTCTGCTTATTAAACTGGGCTTAACACAGTGAGTGAATGAATGATGGTCAGAAAGGCTGTTGGAGCAGATTCTCAGCCACGTTTCAGTCAGTCCTAGCTGTGTTTGAAGTTTTGCGAAACTTGTAAAGCACAAAGAAATGTGATATCAGTTTGAAACCTTTGTTATATATTAGGGACATAAATATTGGTGGCACGGTGGCTGAGGATAGCACTCTTGCCTCACAGCAAGGTCCTGTAGGCTTGATTCCCCTACAGCCTTTCTGTGTGGAGTTTGCATGTTTCTGCCCGTGTCTGCATGGGTTTCCTCCAGTTGCTCCGGTTTCCCCCATCAACCAAAAACATGCATATTAGGTTACAAATCTTCCTGCAGGTGATTCTGACCATTAGCCTGGCTCCACATGTAAAGATGGGTCCCACTGCTCCTGACGGATGGGTCAAATGCAGAAGACAAATTTCCCTATTTTTGCCTTGTTTTTTTAATGCTCAAAACTAAATAAACCAGGTTAGGAATTAAACACTGACAAATCCCTCTGATAAAAACATTTAAATTTTGTGTGTAAGACTGGAAAATGTAATGGCTGTAGGTGCAACTAACGTGGAGATGTTGAATGAGTGTAAGAGAAATGCATTTTCAATGGAGAAACGTTGAATCAGTCCAATAATTAAACGCCTTACTGTGAGGATTTGGCAATTTAAAGTTAATATGTTAATAAGATAAGCAGGGCCACACAAAAAAAATGACTTGCCTGTATTAGTAGTATACATTTGTATAGTAGCATGCCCTTATATTTTGGTCATACTGTATTTCCTCTTAAATAGTCTGAATACCTAACTTTAAGGCATCAGTTACTTTCCTGGTATCAAATTGACAATAAGAATTTGACGCCATGATATAGTATAATATAAAGTAAATATCATACTGACCAGATGGAGTGGCAGAAGGCGTGGTAGGGCACTGGTCCTGGGATGGGGACAGCCCTGACGGAGCAGAGCAGAGCAGTCACCAGGGCAGCAGGCAGCAGCAGAGTCCTCATGTCGGTGTTTGAGAGTGAGAAATGCTGGGATTGACTCCAGCTCGGCTCCTCTCTTTATATGGAAACATGGGGCTAAAACAATGAGCCTGAAATCCATTAGGCCTCACTCAGGCACTCGGGGTCTTGTGGTCACAGACTGACTTCATGGTTGAATTACAAAGCACAAGACAATGCCTAACTTCAAAGCAGGGAATTGTTTGACATTAATATTATCCAGTATGGTAGGAGCTGAAATACTAAAGTAAAGAAGAATTCTAAATGTTTTCCTGATGTTAGAAGTACTGCTAAAGCACCACTACCAAAAAGTTTCTTGAACAACATTGTCTGCACCCTTTAACATGAACAGAGCCACTTTGTCTCTTTTCAAACCAAAGGAAAGTTATTCTTAATTAATAAAATAATGATCCATTAGCATTTGCACTCAAATGTGGGACACTTTTTCCATCAAAGTTCAAAAGAGGCTTTAAAGAGGTGCATGCAGCTCTTGATATGGTGGTCACCTATACTGTATCTTTGGCCTACAGTAAGTCGATAGGGATCCAGCTCATATTGGCCACTTCACTGGCTCAGCAGCAGCGTTCCTGGCTATGACAATTTCTTCAGTCTTTCCCTGGTCTTCGTTCCCTTTCCTGCCATAATGTTCCATCAAATACAAATCTTTAGAAAGACATCTCTATAGCTGTAGTCATGGTTTACACATCCAGCTAACCAAAAAATAAAAAAAACTATAAAATGTAACAGGTCTATAACTTGATCATGGGGACATTGATATTGTTATGTGCTTAAGATTTTTGAAAGTGATTCATACTTCAAATAGGACCAACTGAGAAATGTATTTAAAAAAACTATATCATTATTGGATTGATAATACGATATAACTTCTGCTTGTTAAATTTAATGACCCCTACCCTTCCCTCCCAACCCCCTGAGAAAACATCCCATTACATGGCCGTGTGTGCTGTGAACTTTCCCCACATAGTAATGGTATCTTTGTATACAGTATATGTGATGTACTGTCATTTCTGTAATTCTTCTCGAAGAAGAGAGTGGCTCGAATTAAAGAGTTGTGCTGCCTGATGCGCTCTCATCGAACCAAATTTCACCATGTGAGATCAATAAAGCATCTATCTATCATTCTGTTTTGGTGACATCTATTCAAATAAAAGGGGAAAAACAACAACAGCAATAACTCCTTGGTTGACGAGAATACTACATTTTAATAGAAAAATTACTATTTACCCATGAATCATATATGCAATATAAACAGTCTATGACCAAATGACCCAGAATGAGACCTATAATTGATTTCAGGCTGGTTGTTTCGGCAGATAAAACCTTTCCGTTTCTAAATAAACCTTAGATAACAAGAGCTAATGATCAAACCATTTGCGTCAATATTAGTTGTAGGTATTCTTACATTTTTGTATTTGTTCCTTCTGTCATTCATTTAAAGTTCACTGATAACGTAGTTAAATTATTCTGAAGCAGAACAATTCCTCACAAACCTGACCTTCTACTGTGCATCACTAGTTTGAATAATTATCATCATCTTCTTCATACAACTAACTTATTATCCACGCAGGACACCGTTTTCATTAAGTCCCATGGATGCTAATTCACAGGGACATCATACATCACACTGAATACAATTGTCAATAAATTTAAATTGGCATTAGTCCACCGATACCTTTAGATCCCATTGTGGAAAAAGGCATGTAAAAACACAAAGAAAAGAAGAAGAGCCTGCCATTTTGGACAACTGCAAGACGGAGGACCACATCATGAATTGGAAAAAAGGTATATACTGTATGAGCAATATCAATTAATCAATGTACCCACTGGACTGTTCAGTTGTGGCCAAAACTTTACATACCCTTTTAATCTTTTGGACATTTTTCATAGAATATGAACGATAACACAAATATTTTTTCAGGGTTAGTGGCTTGTCAAAGAACTGAGTTTACTCTTTTGAAATCATAATGAAACAGAAACTACTCAAAGAACTATACTTCAGCTGAAACCCAGGACTCTCTGAAAAAAATCATGCTTGTTTCAAGATGCACAACATGTAAACTTTTGATCAGGGACATTTGGCTAGTTTCTAGTTGAAAAGCGTAAAGAAACAGGTTTTTTGACAATAAATGGCTTCACGCAACCACTAACCATGAATGTCTTATCATTCATATTCTATGAAATGCATAAGTTTACATACCCTGCCATTGTGCCAGGGTATGTAATACTGTATTTTGGCTACAACTGTATATTGGGATGAGGGGGCATACCACCTTTCTCATACATGGGATCGTTGAACTGCAGATGGCGCTGTTGTCCTACACCTCCAGTAAGGAGAACGTGATGATGTCGAGTTCAGAGGGGGAAAAAAATGCAAGCCTGGGTTAATAATGCTGAACATTGTTGAAATGACAGATAAAGCTAGAGTTGGAAATAGCCAAGAATTGCAGGAGGGACATCTGCAGCTTAGTCTGGTCATCATGTCAGCAATATTGTTATTTTAGCTCCCCTTTCTGTGTGGGGTTTGCATGTTCTCCCAGTGTTCTGGGTAGGTTTCCCCTGGGTGCTCCGGTTTCCCCTACCACTAAAAAAATATGTAAAATAGGCCAGGATGAATGATGTCTTTGTGAATGGTGGTGGTCTGAAGGGCTGTTGGTGCAAGATGTGTGTAGCCTTGCTTCTGTCGGTCTTCCCCAGTCTTTCCCCCAGTCCACCCCACGATAGCTTTGTTACTATGTCTGTGAAAGGCACTACCTGTATATGTAAATAAAGCTCTTCTTCTTGGACATAATACTATATTTAAAGTCAATGTTTTACTGCCTGTAGTCAAAGCAAAGCAGCACCTCCATGTAGATGAGCTAGTGATGTCCCGCTCCTCTGATTCAGAGCTCACAGTAAAGACACATTTTTCATATATTTTTCAACAGCAAAACCACCCTTCATGTTTGTACTTTATTCTATTTACTGGATGAAATGTTAACACAGCAAATTCTATTTATTTTAAACAAACGATTATAGGCAATTATTGTGTTTGATTTGTGAGAGCTGTGCTTTTGGACTGGAGCCTGGTTCCTGCAGAAGCTTTGGGCACATTTTCCTTTCACCTGAATAATAATGTTAGTTACAGTGGGTAGCAGAGGTGAGAATTTGATAGCAGAAGCACTACTGATGCAGTGTTTCAATCTAAATAGGCTCTTTTCATATTGTTTCATACAGTATCTTCATATTGTTTGTATTGATCGACTACTGTTTTAAGAAGAAAACATTCCGTAAAAGATTCAACAACATTTTATTCACAGTTCAGATAATGAGAATGACAAATCATATAGCAAATTCATCATTTACATGTTGCCAATCCGTAGCCGAGACAGGCCCACTCATTGGTCATCTCCATGAAGTCAGGCTGCGCGGCAAGACCACTCGCTAAAAGAGAACATTGGAGAAATGATTAGAAAATAAATCATGATCAATATTAAACTATATTTGTGTACGTTATAGTAAGTTGCCGGACCTGAGAGCAGAGTGTAGAGGTTGCAGTAGTTGAGGCCGTTGTCGAGTAAACTGGTAAATGCAATGGACTGGGAGTTGGCCTGTTGAAGGAAATAGAGAAATATTGCAGAAAGAAAATTATATACAAATAAAGCAGGACTACTATCAACAATATGGTGTGGACTTACAGAGACCCTGCAGCCCCCGGTCAGGACAGTGGGCATAAATTTGAAGCTGAGAGTTTCCGCTGTGAGTCCGTCCGCTGAGGTGTGGTTAGCCATGATCGCCAGGGGAGTCGCTGATACCAACTAAGAAGGAGGAGGAGGGGGTAAGATTATTCCTTTTCAATGTCTCATAGTGATTGACGATACTGTACACACTACCGCTCAAGACTTTTTGATTTGACGATTTACATTGTAGATTCTCACTGAAGGCATTCAATTTATCCATGAACACATATGGAGTCATGTTTTGAACAAAAAAGATGAAACCAAAACGGCGCCTTTTGCTTTGATTGCTGTTTTTGCCACCTTTGGCATTTTCTTAATGAGCTTCACAATGTAGTCACCAGAAATGGTTTTCAGTTCTGTTCACAACCATTTCAGGTCATGACATAATGAAGCTCATTGAGAAAATGCCACAAGAAAAGAGACCCAAAAAAAGTGGAAGAAGAGCAAGGGTTGGCTATTTAGAAGAATCTAGAATATACCACATATTTTGTGTTATTTCACCCTTTTTAAAATTTCCCACATAATTCCATATGTCTTCATTCTTTAATGCCTTCAATGAGAATCATACAATGTAAACATTCTTGTGTACATTTTTTTATCAATACAATACTGATATTTTTGGGTCATATTTGTTGATCAGCAATACCGATAACGATACTGGTCATTTCATATGGGTGAAGGCATTTCAATCAACAATGTACAATGTAAAACTTGTTGTTATATTATTATATATTATTAATATGTACAAATTCAAATAATGTTAAAATGGTTATTTAGCAATGTCAATCTTAAGTATAAAATGAAATTATGACAAACAGACAATAAATAATGCTCTGCTGCTGTGAAGGTGTTTTGGCTCAGATCAATGTAGTAAGTCGCTCTTTTCTGTCTATAATTCCTAGCATTTACAAACAGTGGAGACAAGATAGTGAAGTGTCTTGCTCAAGGAAACAATGGCACAGGAGGGATAGGTGATAGCAGCGACTTTATACCAATAACAAAACAAGGGTTTGTATCGGAATATTGATCTAATACCAATGTGTTTTACAGAAATCAAACATGGCCTTTGTCTCTTATGATGAATAAAAAAAGAGCAAAGAAAAGTTATTCCCACATACTAAACGTTTGGAAAGCAGAAAAATACAAATAATGTTTGATTTTACATGATTTGAGTATTCTTTTTTACTTGATATGAGTAATATTCTTAAAATAACTTATAGTTTGTAGGCTTAAGGAGTGATTTTGGCACCAGAAGGCCTATTCAACATTAGATTTCTTTGGGTATAAATCTTCCTACACACAGCCCTGGCAACAAGCAAGTTCAGGAGCAACTTTCAACCAAATTTTAAGCAAATAATAAATGTAAGATGCCTTGAATTGAATAGGCGTGAGAGGAAATGGAACCAGCAACCATTCCATTGGTGAATAATCTGGCCTATCCCCTAGCTGTCCTCCTGTCCCAGTTGTAGTTACTTACATTGTACTCGCATTTTGCACATCCCGCTGCAGGACTGAGGGCCGTGATCTCCTGCTCCAGTATGGTGCTGAGGGCTGCACACGGGGTTGCAAACAGCCTGCAAACAGAAATTAACTTAAAAATTATGGCAGAAGACAAAAAAAAAGCGAATTCAAATCGGCAAATATCACACTGACCAGATGGAGCGGCAGAAGGCGTGGTAGGGCACTGGTCCTGGGATGGGGACAGCCCTGACCGAGCAGAGCAGAGCAGTCACCAGGGCAGCAGGCAGCAGCAGAGTCCTCATGTCGGTGTTTGAGAGTGAGAGATGCTGTGACTGACTCCAGCTCGGCTCCTCTCTTTATATGGAAACACGGGGCTAAAACAAGGACCCTGAAATCAATTGGGCCTCACTCAGGCACTCGGGGTCTTGTGGTCACAGACTGACTTCATGCTCTCAGCCAAAAGACAATGGAAGTATTAGTTGTGTTAAATTGTGATGCATTATGACGGACTACGTAGATACTTGGAAACATGTTTATTGCTTATTGCCATTTTAGATCTTATACAGTACATCCATGACACTATTTCTCATAAATTCACTCTCTTTTCTTTAAAAAAAAAAAAAAAAACAATACTGTAATGAATGTTACCAATTACTTTTTCAGGCAGAATGCAAACACTGCTGTAGTGTTAGTTTGGTGCGTCTAGTATTAGCAGAATCTAAAAAAAAATTGACTATATGGGGTCTCCAACCTTTTTTTTTTTTACCTTGTGAGCTAACAAAAATGGTTGAGAGCTAACTATGGGAGTTCACCTGCAGCCAAGACGATAACTCAACACAGTACATGAAAACTACTGTAGTTTCCGCTTGATACTTTACTATATTGCCCTAAATGTTTGAAGAGTGGGTTCAACGTGTTCAGAACAAGAAGAAAATGATTCCAAAATGTGACTTATTAGCGACATGTAGAAATGTAGAAAGTCTTTGGCGAGCTACTTGGAAAGAGCTGGCAAGCTACTGGTAGCTCCTGAGCTACTGGTTAGAGATCCCTGGACTAGATCCTCCTCCAATCCTTACTACAGTGTTCTGAAATGCATAGGATTTGATTATAAACAGCAAATCTACTCTATTTGCAATTGCAATACTTTCTCATTGCAAATTCTCATTTAGCGGCTTACACAAATATTTTGCAAGTACGTTGTTGTCCTTTAAGATTTGATTTGGTTTGCTCATCTTTGTTCAGGCTAATTTCTGCAGAAAAACAATAGAGACAAAAGGACTCCCCAAATGTCTGCTGGCAACGTCTAAAGTCACATCCTTGTAATTATTCAGGCTGCAATCTCATGGAGGGTCAGTCCTGAGTCACTATGACTTCAGGCCCCATCCCACCGTCACATGGGCCCCAAGTGATGCAACATGAGGATTGTTGCTTTTGAAATTAATAATTACAAACAAATGTTAGAAATTGAAATTGAATGTGCGTGGAAAAATCCTCAAAATGGCGCTCCGAAACAGGAAAAAAATCAGTGTTCATTATGACAACATATTTTCAGTAAAAATATCATTCAGTTTTGTCAAGATTTAGTCAAACAATTGTTTTTTTTAGTTTTAGTCTATTTTTTAGTCCATGATAATTTTGTGTAACTTTAGCTTAGTAAATGAACAATGTATTCAGGCAACTTTACATTTCCTTTATTGTAATTCAAACATTTTTCATCATGTCTGTGTAGGTTCTCAGTCGTACAGGAGTTTTCCATCGTAGGTAAAGAGTCTTCAGATGACTCAACTACAGAATACAGATGAAGACTGAAGAATCTTTGCCTACGATATTTCATCATATTGCAAAGTTTCCTTGAGTTTGCATGTACAGAGCACAGACCTGTTCATTTGACATTGAAGGTAAATCATCTGAGGCTTTTTCCATTTCTATTTAGTTTTTATTCATTGACAAAAAATACCTGGAGATTTTAGTCGATCATGTGTGTATCCATGCCGCAACTTCAGGTGAGATTGTGAATTGTTGGCTGGTCTAAATGTCATGAGAATGCTCTGAAAGAAAACAGGAATTCCCTGGCTATTGTTTCCTCTCCTCTGACCTACAGTATATGTCTCTAAACGTGAGAGTCACAGGTTCTCTTAAACGATCATCAGGTCTGGCCAGGCTATTTACTGCTGACAAACTGATTATTGATGCATTTACACTCACAAAGGCACATTTATTGATGCATTTACACTTCATTGATGCACCTACACTTACAAAGGTAGAAGACGGCCTATAGCTATAGCTGAACTAACACAGATCAGAAACTAAAGCCATGAATAATGCTGATGACAATTGTTTTGGACAGGTTTGCCTCAGGTCAATCTGGGACACCGATTTTTGTCTCCATTGTGTCCCCAGCCTAAATCAAGTATGTATCAAGCTGTATTTTCTTAAAACATATTTGTTTATTTGGTTGGGACAGTGCATGCTAATGAACATGCATGTAAACACACCATTCCGGATTGTAGCCTTGGGTTAATTTCCATCCGTTGTCCCACGCTCACACTCATTGTGATCTATTGTACATGTTTTTAGCATTTAGTATCAGTTATGTTCTTTAAAAGAAGGCTACAACAAGAGTATTTACTGCTATTCTTTTGATATACAATTTTGATGAATATTTTGTCCCCAGTGCTGTTTACAACATTTCTTACAAGGTGGTTACTAATAAAATACAACTTTGAAAAAAAAAAAAAAAATCTTATAATGATTTCTGGATAAGCTCTTTTCACAGTAATAGAGTATATTTTTTCCAGATAAATTATGACACTACTTTATCCTCCTTCATCATAAAGAACAGTCCAACCTTTTCTACCCCGTGAGCAACTTTTGCGCAACAAAAATGGCAGAGAGCTACTTATGCTTCAAAGAAACTGTGTAACTAGGCCTCTAGGAGCCAAGATGATAATTCACAACAATAAAAGAAAATGAGTGTAGTTTCCAATTTATACTTTGCTACACTGCAAAAAGTTAATATCTAGATTAGTTTAAATGACTCAGATTCAGAATATTAATTCAAATTTGAGTTTTTTTTTTTTACTAGTTAAGATTTAGTCGCTCATTTGAACAAAATTATTGTTCTATTGGCAGTTTTTTCATATTTTAAGTGAATATTTCGTTAAAAACAGCCAGAAGTGTCAAGCCAAATAACTTAGATGACAGTAGTAAACAAAACAACTATTAGCAATTAGAGCACACAATTACGCTATATTTAAGATTCTGCGGTACATTTTACCTAGCTTTCCTTGGTTTTGATGATAGGCCACAATGTTTCTGTTGTCCTGGAAGGGCGACAACGATTTTAAGTATTATTTTATTTTGAAATGTCCAACCGGATGTTAAAAGGTGTGTTCCGTGAGCGTCTTCCTCTCCTCTCCTTTACAGTAACTTAACTTTGAAAACTACTGAAAGGTGAAGCAGCGATGGCACTTCCATAGTCCAAACGTAGTGTCATCAAGTTAGTTTTAAAACAAGCGTGAAGGCTAGACTCAACAATGTTACCGAAGGCAGTAAAATTACGAATCAAACATCTAATTTTTATGAACGCAGACACGTTTTATCACCCGCTTTGTTGTCAACTCGGAGTCGGTTTTCTGCTCAAGCTGTCATCGTGCGCCCTGACGTCTGACGCACGCTTTCAACCACATTTCAGACACTTTTTGAAGGCGGAAAAACGAGATTACGGAGCACTTGGGCATCTTTCTGGATCTGGGCTGACCCACGGGAAATCCATTCGAGGTAAATGTGAACCGAGACCATTATTATGCGGTAAAATAGAGCATAAAATGAACTGTGACAGCAGGCGACTGACGCTGCGTAAAGTCAATTATTATGGTGGACAATAATGAGAGGCTTGAAACAACGGGAAATTGAGAACAACAGAGGTCACGTTATATCTGAATGTCACCATTAAATTTGCATGATTTGGATGCTTAAGTTGATTCTTCAAAGTAAAACTATTTTTTTCCCTAATTTATTACATTTTTTAGTGCTAGTTTTATTTGCTTATTATTAGTTGGTGTTTTTATACTGTGGTTTAGAACCATTGCAATTTCACTGTGGTTGTAAATTGCTTCGAAATATTTAATTGTCAGTAACCCACCATGTTTTTTATGGAAATGCACAAAGGCCCACTTCTGATGTGTTTACAAAATACTCCAGAGGGAGTCCCAGTTTTGCAGGTGTCTTGTTCTCTGTCCCACACTGTCCTACTTGTTGCCTTTCCCCAAAACTGTGGTTTCAAAGTGTCTGTTACCTGTTAAGCATTAATCTTATTACCATTTGTATTGTCCAGAGTGTTCAACTACCGAAACCATCAATTACAATTTAGGCCCAGATGTGCCCAAGACTGATGGGAGAAAGCTGTTCTTCGACACACATGCAGTGGTCCGGCTCCTGGAAGACAATGGTGATTTTTCCTATAGTTAATACTATAGGAAACTATACCTGATTTTTTTTCCTGAATGGAATTTGTTTTGTCATCCTTCAGTACATTGTAAATTGAGACATTTGTGAATATAAAACCATCTAAATAAAACTGTCCATTTCCTGCGCTTTTCAGGCTAGTTTACATTTCTGGGATATTGCCCCTAAAAAGTGACCCTGAAAGTTCTGAAATACCCTTATAAACTCATCAGTATGAAGAAATAGGATTTTAGAAATTTTTTGGGAAAGTTAGGAATGAGTTCTTAGAACCGTGAAATTAAAGTTACGAGTCCTGGCTCCCACGTGTGCAGGGTGTCATGTCCTGGGGCAAAACACTCACAAAACACACTCTTGTGAATGTGTTATGTGAGGGAGTTAAGGGCCTCCGGGCGCAGATTGCCAGTCAGCTTCCCATTCAGTCTACCCCAGGGCAGCTGTGACTAGAATAGATGCTTTCCACCACAGAGTGACGAGTGAATAAATAATGAGCTCTTTCAGACACTCATCAAGTTTGTAAAGTCAAGTGCAATACAAATGTAATCCATTAATAACCCGTTTTCTTCTAAGGTTTCCCTACCCAGCAGGCTGAAGCCATGGTGAATGTATTGGTTCACATGACAAACTCTAATATGGATGTTATTTATTCAGACATGGTCACTAAAGTGCAACAGGTGAGAACTTTGTGCAGTAAAAAAAACAACTTGTATCTTCTGCCATTTTTTTTATTCACATATTTTTGTGATGTTGGCAGGAAATCATGTTGCAACGTGTGATGTCTCAAATTGCATCTGTGAAGAAGGACATGATTATCCTCGAGAAGAGTGAGTTCTCTACGCTGTTGGCTGAAAATGAGGTTGGTGATGATTACTCAAAGTTCACACAAAACATAATGTAAGTATTGGTTATAACATAACTGTACTATGTTTTTCTGATAGAAACTCAAAATCCAGTTATTGCAGGTCAAAGTCCAGCTGGCTGTAAGTCTTATCAATTCAAACAACAAACTACTACTACTACTACTAGGAAGGCATTCCCCTCCGTTATTAAGAAAAAACATAGGCTCATGAACACTTAATAACTCTGTATCAGACTAGTGTAAACTGAATAACCTGTTCCATTTGCACTGCTCTATTGCACTATGTGGTATGTCCACACTCACATTTGCTGCTAATGTACATCTGTAAATTCATCCATTTACACTGCTGTCCTTGTGTTGTGCTAATTGCTGTTTTATTAGATTTTTAATTTTTTTAAATATTCTTATTACATTTTTATGCATGCCTTTATAGTTTCATAATTCTTATATATTCTTTTTTTCCCATAGTTTATTATTCATCATTAGCAAAGTTTATGTTTCATGTTGCACGAGTACACCGAAGAAAATTCCTATTCTGTGAAACCTTTCATTGACAATGGCAATACATTCTATTCTGGTTCTTCTGATTGTGAATATAAAATTATGTTTGTAATGACCTTGTGTCTTGTAGGACATAATACACAGAGTACAAGCTGACAATCTGTTGGACATGAGCCTCGAGAAAAGTCGAGTAAAAGAATTGGTGAGTATTTTATTTAGTTATTTATCGATATACTAGACACACATTTGGACGAAAAATAGAAATTGATAAACTAGTTCAGAGACATTATGAAGCAATAACAGGTGAGAACAAGTGTTTATTTAGAACAGTGGTTCACAAAGTGAAAACCTGACATTTTCTTTTGAATTGATCGAATATTTTTTATTAGGGGGCCCTAGGAGATCTTTGAATTGATAAGGGGGGCAGCGACCCACTGGACTTGGTTTATTTAGAGAGCCTATGTAGAGAGATCAGTTTTGCCCTTTTTAAAGATATAATTTATTGTTGTGTCTCTACATTTGCAGAAAGCTGAACATGAGAAGAAACTCTTAGAAACCAAAACGGAAATAATGGAAATGGTTGGTATTTCCCTGTATTTTATAACGTTTATATTTATATTTCAGCACTATTATAATTTTACTATTTGCACAGACTTCTGAACACGAACGTCACCTCACTCAGACCAATATGAAGATTGATACAGAAGTTGCTGGGTTAAAAACAATGTTGGAGTCCCACAAACTGGACACTATCAAATATTTGGCAGGTAGGACACCACAAAAATATATTTTATCCAACACATTTCTTAGCTCTGCAATAACTACTGCTTTTCTCTTCTGCCCCATGTAGGTTCAGTATTCACCTGCATGACTGTGGTGCTTGGTTTTTACCGTATTTGGATGTAAACTGCGTTTTTATTTGACTCCAAGCCCTGCACACATAAAAGGGCTGTATGTAGTACTTAGAATGCACATAAAATGCACTTGCGCATTCACACGTCGGTAGGTCCACAAAGTTTTCTTCATGGCTCAGGCTGAGGACAAAGAGTGACTAGAAATATTTGCATGTGATTGGAGAGAAAAGAAGAGATTTGCTTAGTCCAGTGCATGCATCTGGGGGAGGGTTACACAGTTTGAATAATTTCTATTACAATTTGACATATCAATTAGTCAATTTCTGGCAACATGCACAGTAAATTTGTGTCATCCCAGAGAGCGTGTTGTGACAAAGTGTGACAAAGTGTTTTTGTCACATTTTGCTCTATGAAGAAGTTACATACCTCATAAGAAGTTCTCTAAGTCGATCCACAAATACTTGAAGTACTTAACACAATTTTTGATTTATTCCATGACTTGAAGGACCTGACCTGATTCCAGTAGTACATGTTATCCCTGAGGCTACTGTGTTGCACGATCATGCATGCAAAAATGTATGCACACTCCTGAAAAGGGAAAAAAGATGTTTCTATACAAAATCTTTGCAAGTCTTTCACATACTAATTAAATAGAAGAACCACTGTAATGTTGGACAATGAATTTTAAGAACAGAAAATGTTTTGTTGTTGCAAATAGTGATGTGAGCACTGCAAGTTTATTATTTTTTGCTTTGATGCACAAGGTTTGAAGTTTGTAATACAAATATTTTATTGTGTGCCATTGTTTTAATAAAGATACTGTATTTTT
>OMNZ01034712.1:3726-14667 GCA_900303255.1 Lesueurigobius sanzi | reverse complement strand
GTGGTGTCAAATTGTGGGAAAGGGCCCCAAAATACAGCCTATAAAATGTTTTATTTTAAAAATGCTGTAGCAAACAGGTGCCGCCGTAAGGGTTGGGTTGTGGGGGGCCCAGGAGAAACCTTCTTGCCCCGGGCCCCACCAAGTCTGTCACCTGCCCTGCCTGCACCATTAGAAACAGGTGTGATCAGTTTTGAGTTGTAGTGTTCTGTTTGACCTTTGCCCCCTGTGCTCACCATTATGCCACACAGGTGCGTCACAATGACACTGTGTTAGTAAGGTGTGTCTAAACAGGTGGAAAGTGCTGATGGTTTTGTCAAAAGAGACTGATTGGAATCAGTGGGTTCAGGCGACTGAGCATTTGGTTCAGACAATGGGGTTTAGTGTTTTAGCGATTGAGGAAAAACTGTAAACTTAAATACAGTAAAAGCTCTATAATTGCCTTGAATTTTGTCTGTGTCCTGCCCCAACAAGTTAGTAGTTTAGGCAGGGAACCCCTGCAGCTGGGACCCCAAAGTTACCAGGTGAAAGAGCCAGGACACCCACAGTTAAAATTATTTAATCAATAATGAATAATTATTTATCACGCAAAAAACATTTAAAATCTGGTTTACTAATATGTATTTATACCTTGAAATCATCTTGGGACCCCAGCTTAGCGCTCGCGACTCCTGACCCCCACTTTGGGAACCATGGTTTAGGGCAGTGGTTCCCAACCTTTTCTCCTAGAAGTCCCCCTGTTCAGGCTGGATGCAGGCGGGGCCCCCCCATTCCAAAACCGCAGGCTTCCTGAATACATTACAATGTAAAAAATGTGTCCAAATAGGAATTATTTCAATCCAATAAATGGATTTTAGAGTGTGTTCTGCACATGCGGTGCGTTCTTATATTATATTATATTATATATCTCTTATATCTCTTATGGCCTAACCCTCTGACCAGACAAAGCTCTGGGGCCCCCCTGCAGTTCCAGGCACCCAGGGGGGGTTAGGGGGGTGAGTTGGTTTAGGGTATCATGGGTAACATAAAGTACAAGTACAAACTAATTTATCTTGAAAGTGCCTCAGTGGGAAACAAGATTGTTACACAAAATATATTGAAATAAGAGTTGCCTTTTATAGTGAAGTGTCTGTGACAACTCCTACAAATAATTGAATAGACTGCTGGTATTAAACTTATATTGTGTTTCTTTCTAATATTGAAGAGGTGCATGATGGTCCGGCGTGTGGCGGTGATCGGAGCAGGAAGCTCTGGTTTGGTTTGTACCAAGATCTGTGTGGAGGAGGGACTGGAGCCTGTCTGCTTCGAGAGCAGCAGTGACATTGGAGGACTGTGGAACTTCAAGGTTAGGAGGATTCACACTATCAGACTAAAATATAAAAATACATACTAAAAGATACATACAGAAGGCCTAGTTCAAATATCTATACTACATATTAATTGTATCATTCACTTCATTATCTAGGAAGTCACCAAAGAAATACCCAACAAATCTCCCCAAGCTTCACAGAACTGGAAATACATAATTTCTGTAGAGACACAACATTTCAAGAATAAAGTACCATTTTAAAGCTGACAATGAAATAAAAGCTAATGTTTTTGTTCCTCCATGTCCCACAGGAGTCCCCTGAGCCTAAACACTCCAATATCTATCGGTCACTGGTGACCAACACGTCCAAAGAAATGACCTGCTTTAGTGACTTCCCGATGCCAGACCATTATCCCAACTACATACACAACTCCCTCCTCCTACAGTACTACAGACTGTACGCACAGCACTTCCACCTGCTCAAATACATTCACTTCCAGGTATGATGATTTCTTTTGGCTTTGCCTTCAACAGTACTTTGCCATATATTCAATGCACTGTATGACCATTGAGGCATTTGTTGGATGGTGCATCAAAATCCAGAGATACTTTATTGAAAGTATGTCATATTGAACTCGCCACAAAAATAAATGTCCCCCGCCCCTTGGACTGCCTTTAGCTTTGATCACTGCTCCATTAGCCGTGGCATTGTTTCAATAAGCTTCTGCAGTGTTAAAAGATGTATTTCCATCCAGTGTTGGATTAATTATTCACCAAGATCTTGTATTGATGATGGGAGAGTGTGACCACTGAGCAAGGCCATCTCCAGCACATCCCAACGATTTTCAGCACAGTAGATATGATAAGACATGTACTTTGTGGTGGCCAATCCATGTGTGAAAATGACGTGTCATGCTCCTGAACCACTCTTTCACAATGTGAACACAATGACTCCTGGCGTTGTCATCTTATGCCTGTACCATCAGGGTAGAAGGAATACATTGATGGAATAACTTGGTCATTCAGGATGTTCATTTAATCAGCTGATCTCATTCTTTGAGCTCATTTTGTTGCTGAACCTAAACCTGACCAACGGCAGCAACCCCAGGTCTATTTGCTTAGTTAAATCCAGGTGGCGAATATTTTTTTTTGGCCCGGCAGTGTATTTACCACTAACAAACTACCGATTATCAAAATAAATCAATTCTTTGTGTTTTTAGACTACAGTGAGGCGTGTGGTGCCGAGGCCAGACTTTCCTGTCAGTGGTCAGTGGGACGTGGAGACAGTGAACCAGGACGGAGAGGAAGAGCACCATGTGTTTGATGCAGTGATGGTGTGCTCTGGACATTACACCCACCCGTACCAGCCCATGTCAGAGTTTACAGGTGGAATACACATTGTTTTGTGGAAAAAGTGCAGTTAATAATACATTTTTAGTTTTGTTTTGTGTCACTGGACTCCCCTCCCCATTTCTACTTGTCGCTTGGGACTGGTAAAATGTATGTGATGTATTGGGACAAAACCTTTTTTTTTATTGCTGAATATCATATAATACTGTATACATTTGTCACATTCAATGTTACAAGTTAGACGGGTCAGTCACAAAGTGTCATGACTGGGTTGTAACGCTCCTGCAGATTATAGATTTTACACAATATATATCCAAAAAGATGATGATATTATGTGATAGATATTAATACGTGCAAGTAACTTTGATTGGTGTCACATATTTTCCTGAGCTGTCGCAACATTGTCGAGTTTGGTTAATTTTGGATGTAACAAATTGGCATTTCACAAGAACATTAATATTAGGGCTGAATAGATCATGAACCATTGACTCTTCATGTATGATTTCTTATTTATCGTGTTAACATGCTTCTGTGCTTTAGCTGCAAATCAAGTGAAGACAATCTCCTGATTATTACAGGAGTGATGCAAATTTAAAGTTTTTATGGTTTTGTAACAAATTCTAAAACTGTCTCTGCTGCTTGAAAGATTCTGTCCTTGGTAATGAAGTGTAATATGTGAGCAGTAGGGACCAAAATAGGCCATGTATTAAAAAATATTACAACTGAGAATATTTTTTGCAATGACGAACCATTGTAAATGTCCATTGTTAATGTAGTGTCCGTAACTATCATTTCATTATGGTGGCAATTAACAAAGAAAAAGTTGTGTTGCATGATCCATTTTCAAAAAACTCTGACCATGAACAAATTTCCGTTACAGACACTACACATCCTGAAGGCGTGTAGTGTCTAACGGTCTATGCAGCACATGTCTGTAATATCACTAGGTCACTTTTCATTAAGCTCCATACTTCACGAAATGTGTCATTCAGTAAACGGCACGTTCGAAATATCAAGAAAGCAACAATAAAATCCAAATTGAATGAGGGTTGAATATTCATGTAGGTGCCAACGTTTGGACACTTTGTTTGTGACTGACCCGAGAGTAAGCAGCCAGCGTTTTATCACACCACCTTGTAAGAGCTGCACGACCAGCGCATGTTGAATGAATGCATTTTGACTTCTGAGTTGAGTGAGATTAACTTATTGTTGCTAATATTCCTGGGGTCCCGGTTAAAAAGTTCATTTACAATAAAATAAAACAATAAAATATATATGTATAAATGCAGAGTTATAAATGCGATAAATAGTCATTCATTATTCACGTGTAAACACACAGACAGCAGCAATAACAAATGATCAGTTCAGCAGCAAGTTAACCTTTTAAATATGGTACACCACAGGTTTTAGTGTTTTTTTTATAAACTTGTAAATTGGGTAAATCTCTCCAATGGCTGTGTGTCTGCAGGCTCTGAGACCTTCACTGGCCAGTGCCTCCACAGCTGGGAGTACAAGGACGCAGAGAGGTGCAGAGGCAAGAGGGTGCTGGTGGTGGGCATCGGTAACTCAGGAGGCGACATCGCTGTAGAGATCAGCAGAGTCTCAGAAAAGGTGAGATAATGTTTCATCAAACTTTTACACATGAACTAATCAGGGAGGATCAATAAGCTGTATCAGTGAAATAAATAGTGTCTACACTGTAGTCCTGGGATCTCCAACCTTTTTTACCCGGTGTGCAACTTTTATGTAGCATAAATATTTGCACTTTGTATTCTGCATGTTCAGAATAAAAGCATATAGAAATGTAGAAACCTATGGACTTGAATCAATATTCCGATAGTCCGCTGTAATTGTTCTTTGCAATGTACTGACCAGTGTTGGGGAGTAACTACTAGTATTTAAAATACATATTCAGAATACTCATTTTGAGTAACTGTATTCAGGTACAAATACTCTCTCATTTGAGGGTATTTCGAATACAGTTACTTTTCAAATACCAAAGGAATACAGAGAGAGAGCGGAAGAAAAGAGAGAGGATTGAGACAGAGAGGAAAGGGAGAGAGAGGAGAGAGACCGAGAGAGTGGAAGGAGAGAGACTAGAGATAGGGAGAGGAAGGGGAGAGAAAAAGAAAGAGAGAGGAAGAAGAGAGGCAGAGAGGAAGAAGAAAGAGAGAGAGAGGAAGGAGAGAGACAGGGAGAGGGAGGAAGGAGAGAGAAGGAGAGAGGGGAAGGAGAGAGATAAAGAAGAGAGAGAAAGGAGAGAGGGAGGAAGAGGGGGAGAGAGGAAGGAGAGCTAAAAAGAAAGAGAGGAAGGAGAAGGAGAACGAAGAGAGGGAGAGAGAGGGAGTGAGGAAGAGGAAGGAGAGACAGGAGGGAGAGAGACAGACAGTTGCTATATATTTGTAATATTTCACCATATTTATACAAAAATATAATGCAAATCAAGGTGAAAGTATTCTAAGTATTCAGAATACAGTACACTGATTGGGCAAAGTAACTGAATATGTTACAAAATACATTTTAAGACAAGTATTCAGTATTCTGTAACTGAATGCAAAT
Source organism: Lesueurigobius sanzi (assembly GCA_900303255.1). Classification (NCBI taxonomy): domain Eukaryota; kingdom Metazoa; phylum Chordata; class Actinopteri; order Gobiiformes; family Gobiidae; genus Lesueurigobius; species Lesueurigobius sanzi. The sequence goes on along the minus strand of OMNZ01034712.1, from coordinate 9,452 downwards.
TTCAAAGTATTCTCCCCAACACTGTTCATGACACAAAACATGACCTATCCTATCAATAGTAGTATCTCATATTGTTTGGGGGAGCACTATACAAGTTTGATGTAGTATTACTATTATTATTATTATTGGATGAATGAAATGTTTATCTTTGTTGACTGTTGCAGACGTTCCTCAGCACTCGCAGAGGGGCCTGGGTGGTTGGGAGGATGTCCAACAGTGGCCTCCCTTTAGACATGACCGGCGTCACCAGGTTTTACGGGACTCTGATGCGGCTGCTCCCCTCTCGACTGGTCAGCTGGATCACAGAGAGGGCAGTGAACCAGAAATATGACCACAGGCGCTACAGGCTCAGGCCCCGACACAGGTGAGCTCCGAGCAAATACACAACCGACCAGACGTGTGGACTTATTAAAGCCTTTGTAAATAAGCGACAACAGACCCAACAGTTGAGCTCATGAAATGAAACTCCAACTAACGCTGAAGAAATGTGCTTCACCAGCCGAAGGAAACGGGACCGGTCAAACCCGCGGTTCGAACCACTTAAGTTAAATTGACAGGAAGTGGAGCAAGAGGAGTCATTTAAGTATTTAGGAAAGATTTTGGACAATTCTTCTTCACCTTCAATGAGCAGGTTGGATGTATTTACAAGAAAGCCTTTCCTGCTGCGTCAACTGAGAGGTTTTGAAGTCAGTGACCACATTTTAATTGAGACTGTGCTGATATTCTTCGTGCAGGGGCGTGCTGGGACATTATTTCGGCCCGGAAGTTTGATCACTTTGACCGCCGCCCATCAACTATCAGGGCTTTAGCTCAAGGGCTAGAGCGCTTACCTTATAAGTATGAGGTAGTGGGGTCGATTCCCAGTGATTGGTCTTTCTTTTTTAACATGGGCCACACACATGAATAAGCCAAGTGTCTGCAGTTGTGTCTGCGTTCAACTGATTTTAATAGAGTTATATTGAATGTATGTGTTGTACTATAGGCCGTGTGTCTTTATTGTGTATGTAAATGAGCATCATTGACTGTGGCAGACAATGAAGTTTCTCTATTGTATTGTATTCTATTCCATTTTTAGCGCAATATGTGTAAATATAATTTTTTTTTTCCTCCAAATGAGGATAAACCTATAGTCTAATATATTTTTTATGTTTTTAGAGCTATGGACAGAAGGCCAGTGGTTAACGATGAACTCCCTTATCAAATCCTGCTTGGAGATGTTGTGATCAAACCAAATATCAAAGCATTTAAAGCCTCTAAGGTTGTATTCGACGATGATACGGAGGAGAAGATCGACATAGTGATCTTTTGCACGGGATACATCGTAAACTTTCCATTCTTGCCCAAATCTCTGTGTCACGGACCGAAAGGAGAGTTGACTTTGTACAAGTAAGAGCCGTAACAAAGCTGTCATGACTTCTACTTTCACGTCTCTCACGTTAACTTGAAGAACTTCACTGCATTTAGGAGACTGTTTCCGCCATCACTGCAGCAGCCCACTTTGGTGCTGATGGGCCTGTTCCAGACGAAGGGGCCGATCATGCCTGTGGTGGAGATGCAGGCTCGCTGGGCTACAGCAGTCTTCAAAGGTAAAAGCATTATCTTTCTCCATATCTTCAAATCAAAGGTACCACACCACTGTATTATCTATTGTTTGTGATTTATGCACTAGGTTTGAACCGTCTTCCCCCCAAAGACAAAATGTTGAGTGTTCTCGAAGCTGAGAGAAAGAGGAGCATGAATAGGTGAGAATTGCTGCTTTATATGGGGCTGTTTAAATTTGTCATACTCTAGAGCAGGGGTTTTCAACTGGTTTTGCCCAGGGACCACCATTCAGACTAAGCAGTAGTCCACTGTGTGTGCGTGTGTGCAATATAGGCCTATTTGTTTGTATTAAAGAGGGCTATATACTTTATTTTACAATGTTTTGTGTTCTCAAATGTTTAAAATAACAAAAGTAGAATTATTTAAAAAGATCTATCAACTTGATATTCATTAATATTCAATATGCAGCGGCCCTAGTGTATTTTTAGTAGTTGATCTGGATAGCAAGTCACGGCCCACCAGCAGTACTGCCACGGACCACGGACCACTGGTTGAAAACCCCTGCTCTAGAGACTTCTACGCATTTCTGTTGAGATAATTTGGGTAAATGCACAAATTACGAACGGGATTGGTTTTACTTACAAAACCTGCTACTTCAGTGCAGTTGTCCAGTGGTTCCCGAAGTGAAAAACACATCAACAAAGAGATGCACAAGAACAACTAGGTTTAAGTAAATTATTTATTGTTTTTAACTCATTTAATTGTGTGATTGGATATTTTTTTGTTACTTCAAGAGTAAAAAAAACTTATCCCACTAGCAAAATTAGTCCTGCAAATCAGGGGCAAATTTACTCATTTTACTAAAACTTTACTACTTGCAGTGTCGTCTTCTTCTTTTTAGTCAGGATGAAGGGTTGGGTATTTGACTCTGTGTCTCATTTCGAAGTTGCGAGGGCCCGACACAATTTCGCTTAGGGCCCTGTGAATGCCTGGGCCGGCTCTGCATGAGGTCAGGCACTGTGTGGGGGTCCAAAGATGATTTCAAGCTGCAAAAAAGAAAAATACTGATAGTGTACACTGCAAAAAGTAATCTAGTAAAGTTAATTTGAACTCTACCAATGGGGTATGTTTTTTTTTTTTACACTTAAATTAAGAAATACGGATCTCGTCACACTCAAAATTAGATAAAAATCGATTACTTGAAATAATAGTATTGTTGATGTTTACTTACTTGAAGAAAATTGTACTTATTTCTAGATGACCTTTCGCTGTGTATTCAATATAATTGTTCACTGACAGCAGCATACTGTAGAGCTATAAATTGAGCTCAAATAACGAAGTAAACGATTTACATACATATTTCTATACCAGATTTAAAATGCTTTTTTGTTTTAATAATTTGTGTGGCTCTCGGATTGTTTTCTTGGTAATATTGGGGGGCCTGAAGTCAAGTTACCTGTCTCCCTTCTCAGTTAAAGACTACAGGCCGGTGGAATTATGACATACAAATACAGTATAAATGTCTTTATGGATGACATGCTGCTGTTTTGTGCTGCCTCAGTTACCCGTGCCCACTCCAGGCCGCTCTGCAGGTGGACTACATTCCTTATCTGGATTTTATGGCTGACGAGGTGAGTTAAGTTCAGGTTCATTTGCCTTTTCTCTTAAAATTTCCACGGTACAGCTTCTACACATGCTACACATTGTGATCAAATAAAACATGAGTGAGAGGCATTCTGGCATGATGGAAAATTAAATTAGGGTGTTCATAATGAATCTGTTTAGCAAATAGTTATCATTATGGGGTCAATTGAATAAAAGAAATTATACAGTTCCATCTGTGAATCTATATTAAGGCCAAAAAGTATACAATAGCTACCTAAAATCACCATAAAGGATTATTCACTGCAAAAAGTGATATCTTGATAAGTTAAATTTGCTTGAATTGAGGATATTTGATCATATTTTGAGTAATTTTGACTTGCCAAGTAAAATTATCTACCAATGGAACAATTTCCAAAGTATTTTTGCACTTAAGATAAGTGCAAAAATTTGCACTTATGGTAAGTGCAAAATGCAAGTATTTTTGCACTTAAGCTTACAATTTCAAGTAAATTTAGATTAATTATCAAAATTTTAGTGTAAGAAGTAGTTTTTTCTTATAGTAAGTGCAAAAATCTTGTTCCATTGGCAGATAATTTTACTTGGCAAGTCAAAATTACTCAAAAGAAGGCCAACTATTCTCAATTCAATCAAATTTAAGTAATCAAGATCACTTTTTGCAGTGTTTGTATTAGTTAATAAAGCCATTTTGTAATAATTGTTCAAGATGGATAGTGACAAAGAATAGTGCTTGTTTTTTTTTTTTAAATAAAAAAAATACACTAGTGCAGCCATTCCAAAACTTGAGTGTTGGGGCCCCCATACCTGTACATCCAAAGATATCCGATGATAAGAATTTGGACTATTAAAAAAAAAATGTCATGGTTTTCCAATAGTTTTCACTTTATCTAACATATACAATACAAGGAAAAAGTGACAATATGGTAAATTAGATTGTACATAAACAAATTCATATAAATTACATTATAACATTGAATTATTTTGATTGATTGATTTGTGGACAACCTTTGGAGGCCCCCTTGCTGTGCCCTTGTACATAAATACATGACTGTGATGTCTCTAACAGGTCGGGGTGAAACCACACTTCTTGGCCCTGCTCCTGAGAGACCCCTTCTTGTGGGCGAAGGTGTTTTTTGGTCCCTGTAGTCCGTACCAGTTTCGCCTGAGTGGTCCGGGCCAGTGGTCAGGGGCCCGCCAGGCCATCCTCACTCAGTGGGAGCGTGTGGACTGTCCCTTTAACACCAGAGCGGCCCCAGAGCCTCACTCCGAGGCCTCGGGGTGGTCTCCCATGTGGCTGTTTGCTTTCGGGGGGAGTGTGCTCATGGCTGCTCTTGTGTATAAAAATGACATCTTCCCAAACAATATTTTAGACAATGATTTCTTCTTGTTCAAATTTTAACATGTTTTTTTCCTTGTTTTTAATGCAATTTTATTGTCTTACAACAAGACAAAACGTATTTTAATTTTCTGTGTATGTGTGTATGGTAGCTAATTTTAATAAATACTTTTTAGTCAAACATATATTTATCTGCATATTATTTGGACAGAACGGTTTCTTACTTCCTGCTTCGTCATTATTACCAACATGGAGTATCGTCAGTGTCCAGGTGATGGCACCAAAGAATCCATGTTTAATACCAGATTCTAACCTAATCCTTGTAAGTATTTTTTTTGGCCAAGCTGCATCTTTTCTCTTAACTTTTATATTGATAATTGTTTTTATAGCAACTAAAAACAAAACCTTTTACCAGTAACCAAAACACCTGACCTATTTTTGTACTTTTATTTTATGCTTTTGAATGCATAACATTTTAGCATTAATTCATTGAATAATTATTTAATTTCCACTATGCCATTTGTATCATTCCACATAAAGTATTATAAATAAGTAATGTGTTTTTTATTGCAATTTATTAAACTAACAATAAATCATTATTGTTTTAAACTGAGCACATTTCAGTGTCAAACCAGCTGTTTGTAAATGTAAAACTCACCTCAAGCGATGTTTAATAACTATCACAACATTTAAAAAAACATTGCAGTTTTTACGCCATAAAACAAAAGCTCTGACGTGAAACGGGTCTTTTGTTTTCTTTTGTTTTGAACCATGTTATAGGGTTGTTTCCTCGTCACAGACCTGCAATTCCAGATTTGATATAATTACTGTGTTACCACCAACCCCCACTGCTGCACACTGTAGTTGAGTCCCTGGCACACTGTCTATTTGGGTGGCAGTGGCTCAGATGGTAGAGAGGGTTGTCTAATAATTAGGGCTGTCGAAGTTAACGCTTTAACTCACGATTAATCCAAAAAATATTGAATGCATTAATCATGGATTCATCGCACATGAATCGCACATGTTTTGGCCGAACAAACTCCAAAGGAACTGGTGTTTGGGAAAGTGAATTTACTCGAGGCGTTTACATAAATCAGACCTCACCATCAAACGACAGGCCACCACCCAAAAATAAGTTTCATCTGTTATTTATATTGTAAGGTTCTAGAATTTTCCACAAACTGTTCTTGAATAAGCATTAAATCCACCTAATAAGCTGAAATCA
>OMNZ01034709.1:2973-15941 GCA_900303255.1 Lesueurigobius sanzi | reverse complement strand
TGCAACATATAGTAGGCTACTTGGTGTATTGTTTACATAATTTATGGTCCAGATAGTTATTTGACCATGAGGGAAATAATGAAAGTATCATGGGGAGCATCACAGGTTCATAAGCATAGCAAAAATATATAAAACACATTTCATTCTACGGGTCAGTTCCAGTCGACTGAAGAACAGTTTCGTACACAGGGCCATCGGGAAGCTGAACTCCCTCCCCTCCCTCCCTCCCCTCTTTCTCCTCCCCTCGCTCCACAATCAAGGATGAGAGAAACATAATTTCGAACCATTCACATGGCTTGACAAATAAAGAATCTTGAATCTTCATTAATTATTATGGTACACAGGATATGATTGTGATTTTCTACAAACTGTCTCTGAGCGATTCAAAGAAAAAACAACATCGAAGTAGAGCACGGAGGGCACACAGGCTGTGATCCTTTCAAGGACATGGTAATTTAGGTTTAGAGCAAATACCTGTTTTGGCCAGAGGGTGTGATACTACATTATTATACGAAACACTTGAAGCATGTGGTGGTGGTAATGTATGCCTGACTGGTGTTGTGTTGAAACAGCTCACACAGGGGATCGGCAAGAGCTAAACAAAACCAAAGAGAGCCAGATAACTGCAGTTCCTGGTCTATTCCGAACATCTCATCACTGAGCCATGAGTTGTCCCAAGACAGTTCTCTTTAATTAACCCTATATGGGGTTTAGACACACTCTGCTTGAGGCCTGTGCAGACAGTGAGCTGAGGCCCCACCATGGCCCCTTACAATCAGGCTGTTTGTTTAAATTGACAATGCAGTAGCCTCATTAAAAAGCACTCACCCTGCTGCTCATCCACCATCACGGCTCCCACCTGTACGCTCACTTTAGGGAGGTCCCAGTGGAACTCTGTATGGTGCATGTGGGATAGTCAAGTGAAGAGCCTATATTTGCTAATTATAATACCATTTATGAATAGTTCGAGAACAAGACACTGGATTTTTGCATGGAATTTATGTGTGAAATACGACCAAGTTTCATCCCATGTATAAATTACTACTACAGTGGTTTGCACAATTCAGGTGTGAGACTTTTGAGTCAGAATATATTTTATTGGGATTGTCAGTGAAAGGATTCAAAAACTAGGAATTCTCATCAGTGCAATTGTGCAACATGAAACATAAACAAGTATAAACAATAAGGGCATGCATCAAAATAGAATAAGATTTAAAAAAAAGATCTGATAAAATACATGAAGTACATGATGCAGATGAAGTAATAGTAGTAAGTTTGGACCACGAATAGGTCAAACAGTTAATTTCCTGGGTGAGAAGAGTCGGCCGTGATCCGACCTGCACGTCCCTGGGTCCTGGAGAGATGGAGGCCTACAGCCAATCACCTTCTCAGCAGTAGTCTGTGTCTGTCCTGGTGGAGGATGGACTTGATGATGGCATGTCCATCCTCACCTCCACCATCACCGTGTGGTGCACTGTAGCTGGGACAGTGCATGTTGATGAACACATGAGACTCATGCATGCAAAGTTACTATCTATTATCAACACTCTGAGGGTTTGAATCAAACACACCTCAAGACATGTACACTACTAGAGTTTCCTGTTTTTTATAAGAAAGTTTTAATATTCCAGTGTTGTCTGTGATCATATAAATGCAGTTTCCCGATTATAATAAACCGTAAACAGCAGTTTCCCGGTTAGGAGAAACCTGGATACTCTGGCTGTTCCAGCAGTAACCGAGAGACAGCACCATGTACAGTATTTGCTGTTACCAGGTTATGAGAACTTCCGTTTTCTTTCGCCTGCGCTGTTCATCATAAACAAACATGGCAGTGCCCTGTGACGGCGGCGAGTACGAAGCATCCTATGGCTCTATGTCAGGAGTATTTTATGTTTTATATTATCAATGAATGGAAAGAAGCGTCATAATGCTGATTTAGGTCAGACTGTCACTGCTGGTTTTCCTACACGCAGTGTCGAAAGGGTGAGCACACTCAGGGTAAGATTAGTTGTTTGGCTAATAATGCTAATAATAACGCTGACACTAATCCTTTCTTCTCTGAATCATATTGATGACTCTATTGATGCAGATCAGGGGTTTTCAACTGGTTCTGCCCCCGGGTACACTGTGGCCCACTGTGTGTGCAACATAGGCCTATTTTTTTTTTATAAAAGAGGGCTATATACTTTATTTTACAATGTTTTGTGTTCTCAAATGTTTAAAATAACAAAAGTAGAATCATTAAAAGAGATATATCATCTTGATATTCATTAATATTCAATTTGTGTAGGTTCTCAGTCGTACAGGAGTTGTCCATCGTAGGCAAAAATTCTTCAGTCTTCATCTGTACTCTGTAGTTGAAGTGTAGGACGTTTCGATCTTAGTCCAAAGATCGTCATCAGCTACTAAAGCCTGGAGCCTGGATTAATATTCAATATGCAGCGCCCCTAGTGTATTTTTAGTAGTTAAACTGGATAGCAAGTCACGGACCACCAGCAGTACTGCCACAGACCACCAGGGGGCCATGGACCACTGGTCGAAAATCCCTGATGTAGATGATAGTATTTTACAAAAAAAAAAAAAATAAATAAAAGTGCCTGCACAGTTGTAGCCTCAATACAAGAATCCGGTGTGAGCTTCCCGATTTCTCAGAGACATATAAACACCATTTCCCAAAAACTGCAATACTAGGAACATTAAAACTTCCCTATAAAAAACGGGAAATTCGAGCACATATAAATACACTCATAGATTCATTTAAATTGGCAATCATATGTCTTTGAACAAGGGGGGCGCGCTATGTTCTTGGAATTAAATCCAGTCACAAGACATCCCAATCCACAGTTCACTTTGTGCCATCCCCAAATCTAGACAGATTGGGGGAAAAAAGACAAATCAATGTCACACAGCAAGCAAAATATTACAAATGGTGTAGGTGGAAGGCATATAAATAGAAGCGGCACACTAAGGCGGCCGGTCCTTTGTATGCACAGCAACAGATGGTGCATTTATGGACTCCCGCCTCAAAGTCAACACACTGCCTCCTCAACTTTAACTACTGTCCGCGAATAAACACTATCGGCTCCTCCTGCGCGTGTGTGGAGAGCGGCGCGTTATCACCAGCCGAGCGGCCGAGTTAATTGGCTTCAGCTGAGAGGAGCGAAGAGACAATAGCTTTAAACATACTCATACATGCGAAGTCAGTGAAACCCCCTCAGAGACCGCCGGCGCACACACAGGCTGTACCCAATCAGTGGCGCGTGTGGCCCAGTCTCTACTCAGGGATTTACAAGGGTTACAGCCAAACCGACCGAAACACAGACTATATATAGACATGACTATGAGACAGTGCGCTGCAAAAAGTTAGCGAGAAATAAGTACAATTCTCCTGAAATGAGGAAAAAAAAAAACATGTATCATCGCACTTAAAATGACATAAAACAAATCTTAAAGGGACTCAACGGAGTTTGATCATTTTCATACTCGTGACTGCCACCTCTGGCCGTCCGCGTAACTGCAGTCTCCATGTTAAGCTGGTGAGTGACTGCTGCCTCGGAACGAACACGCAACTTTAGAGTGATGGTGCAGGCTCATAGCGGCAACTGAGTGGGATAGGTGTGGGCTCACAGTACAGTGCGGGACATTGCTGGAGCATGTAGGGGGTGGAAAAGATTTTTTTTATTTTTATTTTAACTTCCGTAGAGTCCCTTTAATTTACTAATTAGTTACTCAGATCAAGGCCAAAGTCAGTGAAAAGACAATTTGACTGGAGTATACAAAAATGACAATGGAAAACGTTTTTTTTTTTCTCTCACTATTTATTCATTTATTTGTGTATTTTAACTTTTAACTATATGGTGAAAAAAGTACAACAGAACTCAATATGGGTTGAATCAGGCCAAAACCATTAAAAGCAGGACTTAATTTAGTACCAATTTGTTACAGAAATAGTAGTAGAGTACCAACTGAAACAGCTCACACATCACAATTGGTGGTACTGGTGCCACTGTTTGGGAACATCTTAGAAGATGTGAGTGTGAGGACCACGCCACAACCAAATGCGTTTGAAGAATTTATTGAATGGACAGAATTCTGTAGCCTTGATGGTGCAGATGAGGCTGTGGGTGGGGGCTCTGCAGCGCTGTCAGCTTCAGGACCTCCCTTCTGAGCAGGAAATCAGCACTGAAAGACAAAACGTGAGAAATGGGAAGGGAGGGTGGGGTCAACAATTCAAGCAAACAGAATGAAGGGCTTGGCTGGTTAAAAAGGGGGGTGATTAGAGGTGTGGCTGGTCTGAGGGAGTGGCTTGAGGAAAGGAGGTTGAGGCCTGGATCCTGCTCTTAATAAATATTAACTCCACATACGGTGGATGTTTCTCAATTGCAGGATCCTTCCTCCGAAGACCACTTCGTAGCCTTCCTTGGGAGTGGACTCCTCCAAAAACGAGCCAAGTGTCCTACTCCTGCTGCATCTGAGAGCATTTGGAACAGGCTTGGGAGTGACCGGCTGCAGCAGGTCACATGATCAAATTGTTTGATAAATGATCTATGTATAAATGCAAGTGGAAAAGTGTCCAGAAAGTCGTTTGTAAACTTGTTTTGTTTGAGTGTCTTAATATTTCAACATTTCGGTTTAAAAAAAACAAAATGTGTCTGGACTCCAGGGGAAGACTTCTCCTTCATTCATACTGTATATCATGCCCAGGTATTACATTGTTATTTCAATGTCCTCCGCTGGGGTCTGAGCACCAAACATGATTCATGCCCAATAGAGTTTGGAAATGTGATGCCATATCGTAAAGTATTATATGATTAGCAGCACGTTTTTTCCATAATAAACCAATGGAGGTTTTAAAAGGTAAAATACTGGAGTAATCGTTCATATTAAAACATTCTGACACTACAATGAGTTAGATGTATTTACCAGCAGTGACTCAGCAGCTAATGGAGCTGATCCACGGCTGCTTTCTACACTTTTTATAATGTTTCTGGCCAATGTTAGTCTATGAATAACGTTTGCTAGTAGCTGCTAACATGCTGGATTTCCATGGCAACGGTAGCTATTCCCAAACTCTATAAAACTCTTCTAATGCCGCTTTATTTCTGTGAGTCTTTTCAGGTTCTTGTGTATAGAGTTCGGAAATATGTCATATCGCAAAGCATTATGGGATTTGCAGAACGTTTTTTTCCATAGTAAACCAATGGAGGTTTTAAAAGGTAAAATACTGGAGTAATCGTTCATATAAAAGCTTTCTGACTCTACAGTGAGTTAGATGTATTTACCAGCAGTGACTCAGCAGTTCACGGAGCTGTTCCACGGCTGCTTTTTACACTTTTTATTACGTTTCTTGCTAGTAGCTGCAAACATGGCGGATTTCCATGGCAACAGTGGGTTTTCCCGAACTCTATTGGTGTGTCTTCATGAATTAATGAATGTTTATTAGGACCATAGAACAAGTTAATAACAATACATTAAACAACACAAAGCAAAACACAAACATGTATATAAATATACAATCCAATATGTCACACACAACACTTATAAACCCACCCATTTTTTCTGTGTCATCTCAATAACCTACAGTATTAAGCTTCCTCTTAATGATCATTTGAGCAGAATGCTCTCAATCCAAGTTCATAAGGAAACACATTACAAATGCTACCTAGCAATGAACATCTGGTTTACAACACACAGATACATACATCGAGAACATTTCTTTATATAGATACTTTAACTGTTTCAGTATAGAACCTGAACCCAAATATCATTTATTTACAGGATTTTACACAGTTTCCGCGGTAGACTAAGCCCTTTTTGAAACCAATTTAAAGTCATCTTTTATCTGGCCCTGTTTTCGACAGACTTCATTATCTTCCACATTGCATAAACCACTGTCTTGCGCTGTAAAAAGAAATGAAAAGGACTAAATGAATTTCATGGAAGCCAATGAGTCTTTTAAATGTTGTGTCGTCAGGATGAATGAAGGAGTCTTTCTAATTATGTCTCTGCCTTGGTTACATTTGTTGTTCAGTGCATTGTGTTTGTCCATTTATTCATATCACAGAAATGCATTAAGACAGGCATTCACAGCTGTGCCAAAAGCCCCATTTCAAATCTTCGGAAGCTGAGCCAAAGTTTTAAATACAACTGCAATTTGCAATTCTCTGCCAAGCCCAAAGATGTAAAATATTCAGACAAAATGAAGCATAAAACTTATACGCCCAAACTATCAGAATTACTGCCTAAAGTGTTTTTCCGCTGGTGTAAATCGTCCACAGAGACAGCCAAAGATTGCGTTTTTTTCCCCTTGGCCATTAGTTCTAGTTTAACAGAGGGAGAGATCACATCCATACTTCAAAATTGCTTTCAGTTCCCAAGTTGAAACTGTAGAGATTACATAGATCATCTGTGCTGCAATCTATGCAGCGTTCGGTGTAAGAGCCTTTTTTTCCTTGCAGTATTTGAAATTGATCAGAGAAAAAAAAACACTGAACTGACAAAGTCATCTGTCATATACAAGCATTTCCACTATTGTCACACATACCTGTGCCTGCCATTGTGAGCACTGATGTGGAATTAGGCCACACTACAACAACCAATAACATTACTACTCGACGATGATTACAGTGAATATTGTAAATTTATTATTAATGTGATTTTAAGTTTCTCAGTGAGTTTTACACAGAGGCTAATGAGTGACACATCGTATGTGATCTATGGATGAGCCGCATGAGCAGTGACAGCCAAGGGGATCATGGGGGGTCTCAAGAACCACCTAAAATTGCCTCGTACCATCATCCGAGCCTCCATACACTCCAGTTGTCGCGGTGGGAAGAGAGGCAGAGAAAAGAGCGGCTCTGCAGTAGTCTCTCCGTCCTCTCACCAAATCAGTGCGTCACTCCAACTTTTCCAAAACGCTTCAAATTCTCTGAGGCAGGCTATGTACTGTGTACTATGTACTGTATATTAGTTATATTTGTGATTTAATTTGCAGTGCAATCCCTGCAAAGTTTTTACGTTTACTAGGCCTCCAGAAGGTCAGTGTGTGTTTCTGACAGGAAGAGGTCGTATCGAACGATTCAATATAATGTCGAGAATCGTTGCATTCCTAATGATTATATTGATGTTTTTTACTTTTTATTTACAAAAAACTGATTGACTGATTTGTATTTTCCATTATATACAGGAAAACACAATAACTACAGTATTTGTGGCACTGTTCAATTACGATCTTGCAAATGTTTGGCAGAATTAAACAACATTTTCCCTCTGCTTGTATTCATGCCATTTACATCAGCGTTTCATAAAAATATGACTTTTAAGTCGTAGGCAAAAAATCAGTCTCTCCATTGAATACATTTCTTCGACAGTCTCTAGCCATTGTTCTGCTCGAGGAGGATCGTTTTTCAATCATTCCCTTGTTATGGCCTTTTTGGAAGCAATTAACAGAATGTTAAAAATCCATTTGTCTTCTTTTTGTATCACCTCTACGGGAAACAAACCCAGAAGGAAGATCTTGTCAACTGTGAGAATGTCTGTAAAAAAAGGGCATCAGCGCTTGTCTTCTAACATTGAGGTAACTATGTTGTCTCCCTTTTACCAAGCTTTTATTGAACCTGTCTTGTCCTTCTCTATGGTAGCATGGTACGTCAGTTTGTCCCTGAGAGACAAAAATTCTCTCCAGCAGGTTGTGAAGTGGGCTGGCCGCCTGGTGGGTCGGTCCCAGTTCAGTCTGTCAGAGCTGTACTCTACTACTATACTCACCCTCTGCACGGAGAGTTCCTTCTTCTTCGCTCAGGTCAATGCTATGTGGTCCCCAAGGGGAAAACTAAGTGGTACAGGGATAGTTTTGTACCTGTAGCAATTGCATTCTTAAATAAGGGGGGGTAGGGTCATATCTACCTCATCAACCCTGTGAGCTTTTCAGACCCCTGTTACTATAGGGATTTTGTTTTTAATTCTCGGAAGTATGTAGATCGGGGGCGCCTTGTAGCTTACAATGTTTTTCTTGTTGTGTATTTTTATGTGTTCAGACTGCTGCTTTCCCTTCTGCAAACAAATTTACCTTCGGGTACTAATAAAGAAACCTTGACCTTGATGTCAGTCACTATTTTAAACATCCTGTCCCAGAATGGCTTCAAATTTTTTGCATGTCCAGAAATATGAGAGTGATTGGCGTTTGATTGGCCACACCACATGGTTGATGAAGCCCCTGAAATTTGCTAGTAACATAGGGGTTAAACAAATCTGATCAGGCTTTTCCACCCAAATTCCCTCACATTGTAAGCCAATCACTCTCTCTGACAGTACGGTGTTCAGCTTTGCTTCCCATTTTGATTTCATATACAGTGTGTTGTTGCCATTTTGTTTTTGTAACGCTTCATAAAGAAATGGCAGAAATGTATAGATTATATTTATGTTTTATTCTTTTGCCTTCTTATAATTTCATGTGTCTGTGAATCACTTTGAATTGCCTCGTGGACAAATTGTTCTCTCCGTATAAACCTGCCTTGCCTTTATGTGCAGGTGCAGCCATGAACGAAAACCAGTGATTGAATTAATGCTATGGTTCGCGCTCTGCAGGCGGGAGGGAGGGAGGGAGGGAGTGTGCATCTTTAGGTGATGGCGGAAAAAAAAGCATCGGCAGAAGAGTGTTTGAGAGAGGAGTGGTTTCATCTCTTGTCGAGCCGCAGACGTGCTCAAGAACCCTTCTCAAAAACCAATCGTACACACACACACACACACACACACACACAGGCGCACGCACATTCATCCTAATCCAAGCACACCGGCTCTTAGGCACTCCTTGGTGAGAAGAGAGAGAAGCGAATTCACTGCTCAAGTGTTTTGTCTAGGTTTTTTTTTACACACACACACACACACACACACATGCACACCCACACAAAGTAAAGTCTTCCACTGAAAATGACTTTCAGATTGTTTCCGCACTTTCGTTTCCCCTGGCTAGAAAACAAACATTTATCGGAGTATCAGATAGCCAAGGCAGAGATAGATTTCACTTAGCCGCATGCATTTTGGTCCGTTTAACCACTGTGTATTAGCACAAACTGTTTTCGTTTTATTTTTGGGATTGATTCAGAGACCAAAGCTTTATCCAACAACAGATCAAAAGTATAAAGTGCACAGCCAAGATATTTGGACACATTTTTTTGTTGTTGTTTTGGCCGCGCACTGCTGTAAATGTTGAAACACCCAACCACAAATAAGGCAGAGCAACAAAGAAACTTCAAATAAACTAACTTTAACACCAGATATTTTAGAATTCTGTTGCATGCAGAAAGACTCTTTGGCAAAGATTGACAAAAGGACAATGTGTGTAGCAGGAAAGAGTCTTTAACCCCTTAAGACCTAGAGTCCCCGAAAATGGGGACTTTTTTTTCAGATACAGTTACTGACCTACGTGTTTTACGCAGAAAAATATTCCAAAATTGCAAATTAGTGACAGCTGATGTGGGATTATCCATTTCTGTTGTTATTTGCTCCACCACAGGGAGGAAAAAGGCCTTTTTGCGGAAAAATATGTGTGTTTTTTTCAGGCGTAAATACATTCAAACCTATGGCAACCTCATTTTATTGTCAAACAACATAATTTATTTTTATTTCACTTCCACCGTCATCCCAAAGCTCTACCAAATGTGTGGACACCAATATTAGCCATGTACACCTAGGATGTAAAGACATGATTTTTGGAGAAAAAGGCCTAGGGCTTAAGAGGTTAAAGTGAAAACAAAAGTATTTATTTTTCATTTGCATTTGTCCTGCAAGGATTTTGTTCTCTGAATGTGATCCATTCGTCAAACTGTGTGTCAGAGCCACTGGTCAAGAGCAATGTGTGACAGATGTGTGAATGCATCTCCTAGGGCTGGGCAATAACTCAAATTGTAATCAAATTGCGGTATTAAAAAGGGTTGATGAAGATAATTGCATGGTGAGCTTTAATCATCAAGCCAACTGGCCAATCCATCTGCAGAAAAACTAGTGGCTCACTAGTAATTTGAAGTCTAGTCCAGTAGGTGGCGGTAAATGCTCAGTTGTTTCCAGTTCCATGGCTGGTTCCACAGCTTCGTACTGCTGGATGGTAATACAAAAATGACAGTTTCCCCCAAATATTGGAGCACTAAGGAACATGAGCATTTCTTTATGTTAGGATTTCTACTCCATTGGAATCAGTAGGTCAGAGATGCTTTTCCAGTAAACCTAATCTGTGCTAGCACGCTAGCTAGCTATTGTTGCAATCTGGCGTTCAATCTTCAATTACTTTGACTTTTGTGTGATCTCTGCACATATGTTGTTATTTTGTGCCTGGCCATGTGAGAGGTGTGGTGTGGGAGGGGAAGTGCCCATTTCTGCTTCTGTAGTAGTAAGTTAGCAGTTCACACACAATTTCGAAGTGATGTGATGTAGCAATACAACAGAATCAAGCCGTGCAACCTGTATAATCACTGATACTATAGTTAAGGCCATATTTATTTATTTATTTTTTATGAGACAAAAATCAAATTGAAAATCGAGAGAATCAATATGGGGAAAATAATCATAATTACTTTTTTTCATAATGGCCCAGCCCTACCATCTCCACAACATCTGCAGATCAAGAGGCAGGATATTGATGAACAAGAACAATTGTGTCGCGGCAAACGAGAGAAGTTTAAAACCGCTTCTAATACTGTAAATGTTGTATGTGACAAAATAAGTACTGCTTGGGGGTGCTAGCGAGCAGCCAATGGAGTAGGTCACGTTTTTTAGAGCTCCGCTGAATTTGATCCTGAAACCTATTTTTGGTGCTTAATATACCCCCGAACAGGTGCAGGTGATGTTTTAAAGTTTTTTTATACTTGTTTTTATTGTTTATGGCGACCAACTTGCAAAACTTTGCCTACAAGCCTATGGGAAAGCCAACCAGATCTGGGGCTAAAGCTAACGCTGAAGCACCGCGGCCTAGCAAGCCTGACAAGACCGAGACCATGGCCGACATAAAAGCAGATATTCTTGCGTCGATAAGAGGGGACATTTCGGAACTACTCAGATCGGAGCTAAAAGATATCCTGTCCAGCCAGTTCGAAGAAGTGAAAAGCGAGATCAAGGCTGTTAAGTCTGAAGTTGCCGGTAGCATCACGCTGCTCCGCTCAGATCTAGACTCTGTTAAAGGGAAAGTCACTGACATGGAGCACAGCCTGATTGTGTGCTCCGACGATGTGACTGACCTACAATCTATGGTCAGCACACTTAAGGCGGAGGTGAAAAGTTTACAAGAGAAGTGCATCGATATGGAAGGGAGGATGAGACGGTCAAATATTCAGATACTGAACGTCCCTGAAGAAATTGGCTCTAACCCGTCCTCGTTTACAAGGCTTTTGAAGGAGGTTTTCAACATGGACAGAGATGTAATAATTGACAGATCGCACAGGACCCTGCAGATTCAACGAGCGAGAGGGAAGCCCCGTCCTATTATTGCGAAACTTCACTACTATCAAGACTGTGTGGATATACTTCGCCGTGCCAGGGAAGCAAGCCGCGGTCTAAAACACGGTCAAGCGTCCATCTCCATCTTTCCGGATTACCCTCCCAGCGTGGCTCGGGCAAGAGCCACTTTGAACGACGTGAAGCAACTGCTGAGAGGAAGAGCGGGAGTCCGTTATGGAGTCATTCACCCAGCTAAGTTTCGCATATCTCATGACGGGATTGAAAACGATTTTTTAGATCCAGAGAACGCTATGTCTTATGTCAAGACGAACATCATCGCTGCAAATCCTGCTCCTACGGAGAACTGAGAGGTTTACCGTAGTTGCTCTTATCTGTACTCGGTGGTGAGTAAGCAGACATTTTCCTCTCTTTCTGCCTCTCATAGTGTCAAATTGGTCGCTATATAGCGTGTTTATCATTGTTTTGTTGTGTTTTTCTTTCTGTTGGCACCTGTTGGGGTTCGGTTATTTAGACATATGTAATTATTGTGACAGCACCTTTCTGTAATTCAGTTTATGCGGAGCACTATGCTAGAAGCCTCCTAGTATAAGCACATATGTGTGGATTTAAACATGTAGGGTTTGGGTGTCACCACGTTCCTATAATTGGTGACAAGGGGAGGGTTACAACTGCACCAGTACACTGCAAAAATAATGTATTTTCTTTTGTTGAAAGGTCTTTCTTGGTCCTACTCACTAAATACAATGTCCCGTGCATTATGCTACTGAAAACAGAAAATGGCTAATAAAACTCAGCTGTTGAAAGGAGCTTTGGGTTGTCAAGTTAACCTAGTAAGCTGGAATGTTAAATCTTTAAATCACCCGGTGAAACGTAAGAAGGTACTTGCACACCTTAACAAATTAAATGTAAAGATTGCTTTTCTTCAAGAAACGCATTTACGCACTATTGATCATTCCAGATTACAAGCAGGGTGGATAGGCCAATCATTTCACTCCAATTTTAATAGTAAATCCAGGGGCACTGCCATTTTAATTCATAAAAATGTCCCATTTACTGTGTCTAAAATAGTGACAGATTCCTCAGGCAGATTTATTATAGTAACGGGCAGATTATATGAAACCCCTGTTATTTTAGCAAATCTTTATGCGCCCAACTGGGATGATCCCAACTTTTTTACAAACTTCTTCTCCCGGTTACCTGATATGGACTCACACCATCTCATATTGGCAGGAGACTTTAATTGTTGCTTTTCCACTTTGGACCGAAGCTCAACCAACTCTTTACTCCAATCTAAAGCTGCGAAGGCAGTTCAACTGTTTAATCGTACATTCGGTATATGTGATATCTGGCGTTTCCTAAACCCCAATTCTAGGTCATATTCTTTCTTCTCTCCTGTTCACAAAACCTACTCCCGGATTGATTATTTTTTTATAGATAAGAATCTTATTCCTCTCGTTACCCAATGTGAGTATAATGCAATTGTAATTTCAGATCACAGCCCTCTGTCATTAACGCTACAAATG
>OMNZ01034701.1:0-10183 GCA_900303255.1 Lesueurigobius sanzi | reverse complement strand
AGTCAAAGTCCAGACCTAAATCCAATAGAAAATCTGTGGAAAGACCTGAAAACTGCTGTTCACAAACGCTCTCCATCTAATTTGACAGAGCTTGAGTTGTTTTGTAAAGAGGAATGGGCTAAACTTTCAGTGTCTAGATGTACAAATCTTGTAGAATCATACCCCAAAAGAAAAGGGGGTTCCACAAAGTATTAACTCATGCTGTATGAATACTTGTGCATGCCCTCCTTTTCGGTTTTCTATTTTTTGAAAAATAACAGAATCATGTATCATTTTGCTTTCACTTCACAGTTGTCTGTTACTTGTGTGTGAACTTTCAGTAAAAAATTCAAAATAAAATATTTATGTTTATGGTTGTAAACATGACAAAATGTGCAAAAGTTCAAGGTGTATTAGTACTTATGAGAGGCACTGTAAGTTTTTCTTAAGTTTCTCCTAAGTTGTACTTAAGAACTTTTTCTTAAGAAAATATTCATGAATGAGGCCCAATGATTCTTTATTATATGAATCTACTAGTTTTATACCTCTACAATCATCTTCTGAAACGCTTGCAATTGTTGTATTCATGTAGGAGTCTAAGATTGTTCCACTCACATTCAAATTTGTGAACTGGTTCTTGCTTTTACAATGTCAAAATAGTCATTTGATTTTTTTTCTTTCCCAAATCATCCATTCCTTAATGTTTTATCAAAAGAATCAGCCGTTGACCGGCTGATCCTGCAAACGGTTTATAGACGAAAACCCCTTAACCTGCAAAAATTGAGTGGTTTGCATCAAGATGAGGCTGGACTGAATCAATATGCTGATTACAACTCTTCAGGGGCAATTCCTATGGCAACCCTGGATAGAAAAACAGGTAGAGGACCACGGGAATCAATCATGATGCATTGTGGTCCTTGGTTAGCAGCGTGCAATGTAATATTCTTGCCCAAGAAAACATCCCCAGAGATGTATTCTTTTTGTTATCTTGTAAACATTTTTGAAATAATAATCAATGCACACTGAGTGAATTAGATTAATTTTCTTCTCCATGATCCATTATTAAATGTGCATGCACTGGAAGCCCATAGACCCACGGAGGCAGAACAGTCTGTAACCAAACCTATACAGAAAGAACGCCAGTCCGAGTCAGAAGGAATCTTTCGTCTAAAATCAAATGCGGCTCGAATTGAAAAGCAACAATTGTTTGTTTCTTTGTTTAATTGAAAACATGCTTTGAATCCTAATTTGTTCCCAACTCAGTCAAGAGCGCGCTCGAGTGTCCTTGTGAATTCAGACGAGATTAGAAAAAAGAAAAATGCTTAGGGATGTAACAATTTCATTGGAGCAAAATGATTGATGGGTTCACAGGAGGTTTGCACGGTGTCAAATTTCCATCTTTCACACAGCCGTCAAATCCACTTGTCACACGAGAGCTGCGGTGATAGCCTATAGAAAGACCCTGTAAGTCCGCATGTGACAGGCATATATTGTCAGGGCCTATAGAAGAATCCATGAATAAACAGGGGGAGGTGGTATTAGTCAAGCACTAATCATAAAAATGTCCCGGCTGTGGGAATAGCTTGGCTTTAATATCGTTGATGTCCTTCAACGCTGTCTAACACTACCCGGTGTTGGTTATTAGCATTCCTGCAGATATGACGTGATTAGTCAAAAGGTCAGTCTGTTTACATGCATGCACATAGATTCAGGATTCAAAGATTAGAGAACTGCACATTTGTGATTTTTATGGGGGGGGATCAAAACAAAGAAGATTGACTATTCTGTAACCGTCTTCAATGAAATCATCTGCAATGGATTCTTTTTTGCGCCTCTAGCCCCGTGCCAACGATTACATGGAGGAAGATAAATGGTAACATCCCCAAGAAAGCCAGGCTACGGAAGTCTCAGGCCGTCCTGGAGATCCCCAACATCCAGCTGGATGACTCGGGGACTTACGAATGCAAAGCCGAAAATCCAAGAGGGGGAACCGCATTCAAAGGTCATCTGCAGGTCTACAGTAAGTCTTATTTTATCTGTTCTAACCAAATTAACTCAAAATACATTGCCAATGATAGATTTTGATACATATTACATTTTCTTTTTTATTATTTACTTTACTGTATGCCTACTATGTCCCAAAACAGTTCAATTTAGTGTCTTTTTAAAAAATTTTGGCTAGTCGTGAGCACGTTCTTGAGGCTCACAGCCCTCTACCCCGCTCTCTGGCTATACACTCTGCCTAGCACCAATAAAACAGAGTGCCTCTCCTTTGGCAGGACACATTTCCAAGGCTCTGTTCTTCTTGGCGCGCTCTTTTCTGCCGGCATCACAAGGAGAAAAGGGAGCCTAATTTGTAGCAGCCTCACGTTAAATGTAATTTTCTCAGGTCAGCTGGTAGCTTGAACCTGTACTGTGAGACGGACCTCGGTGGCCGTAAACATTCAATCACAGCGCACAGAGGCTATTGAGCCGCGGTGCGATATGCAAATAGGAAAACAGAGACAGTGTTTATTAAAGCACCCCAGACGTTGTATCAAGAACTCTAAACAAGAGATAAAAAATTACAATTGTGTACATAAATATTGAGCTGTATGAATAAGACTTTACGTTGTGTGAATCTTTGAAGCTGGGAATTTCTGTAAGCCATACATATGTATTACAGAAATGAATTCAGAAACTTGTTTAGTGGCTTCCAGGAAATAAAGCTTCTCTTCTGTTCCCAACCCTGAGGCTATACAATGTAAAAAAAAATATAAAAAATCTCTATATGAAATGTTCACAGGCATGAGACTGCAAACATGAATATTGTTGCCTTAAAGGGTATGGCTCAAAGCACGGCAGGAGCTCTGCAGAGGACACTGAGCAGAGCAAAGCAGTAGCCGCTTATATGTTTAGCGCACTCTACACAAAACACATGGTCTCAAAGGCTTGTGATTCTTTTTACACTTGTGAGGTATTATTCGTGTTTGTGCATACTTTTCCTGTCCTCTCTTGAGTCCTGTGTGTTGCATAGATATAATATTTCTCATTCTTAAGTCTTCTTTTGTTCCTCAGCCCTCCCTCAGTGGGTCAGAATGATTAATGATACTCAGATGGATAGTGGAGAGAAACTCCAGTGGGAGTGCAAGGCCACAGGGAGGCCCCGGCCCACCTATCGCTGGCTTCTTAATGGGCTGCCCTTGACATCACAGGTACCTACAATGCCACCGAACCTGTTCTTATGGTGATTCGGCCATAAAACATGTGAATTATTCCTTACATACTGTATAGCCACATGCTGTTTGTGTGTACTCGTATTGGAAAATTGTACAATATTGTGTGTATCTACATTCAATATGACAATATGTTTTCCCTGTTACAGGCTCGGATAGAAATCGTGAACGGGGAGCTAACTATTCACCGAGTGCTGCAGACGGATTCAGGAATGTACCAGTGCATAGCCGAAAATAAATATGGGGCCGTCTACTCCAGCGCGGAGCTAAAAATCTTAGGTAGTGTCTCATTCTTTGTAAAAAAAAATATATATATATGACAAGTTACATTTTACTAATGAACAGGGCAGCCAAAAAGTCACTCATGTAAAAGTATAGCTTTTTTGGATTAGAACTTTGCGACTCGAGTAATCATAACTTGACGAGCACGGGCCACTTCTGGATTTTATGATGTAACTCTTCCTCTCACTCAGCAGAGTTTTTGATGCAGCGCGATGTATAAAATTGCAAAGCCGTATTGGCATGTGAATAAGGCCCGGGATGATAGGTGAGGCAGATTGAAATGCGAATGAGAGACGCTCGAGTGTGAGATGTGCTGATTGCCAATCAATGGTTCCCGATTTAACCCAGCCAGGGGACCACATGAATAAAAGAAAGACCCTTATATACACAGATGTCTGCACATATAAAGGCGAATACTTCCATATACTCGCCAAGGAAATCACTAAAAGGTGTTTCGAGAAAGGAATCAAACAGAAGAAATGGGACGCGTGGTGCTTTGATGAAGTTTAATGACTCTATTGTCGTGTAATCTTCATCTCTATCGTTTGTGATTGAGGAGCAGAGCGCCCCATTGTCTCTGTTACTTAACAAAGCCAGTCAGCAAGTCACCTGCACTCATTATTTAATCAGGTGCATAAATTATGAACAATGGCATAAGTCCCACTGCACAATTGGACGTCAGAATAAGGGTTCTTCAAAAAAGAAAGAAAAGAAAGAGGAATGTCAGAGCTTGTGTGAAGTGCTCTGCTAAAAGGCTTGACACGTTTGAAGAAAGGCTGTGAACAGAGAAAGTTTCTCAAAACTAGAAAAATGCAGACCTAAAACCTACTGTAGACTTTGTACAAATACATGAAATACACAAACAAATCTGCACTAACATGTATAAATGATCTAGTTCAAATGTAATTCCACTTGAGGCATCTAATTATTTTGTATCTTACGACTGGATAGTGGATAGTGGCTGCATCAACACATTCTTTATTGCTGAATTGCTATACTTTATGAGAAGTTTTATTTGAGCCATATTTTTCACATCTCTCTAAAATGTTGGCACGGTGCTGTTTGTATTTGCACTACTAACTGCTGATATGAAAAAAAAACACAGTTCAGAAGTCCCCAAAGTCCAGTTTTATTAGTAATATACTGATCCAGCGCACTTCCAGCTTCACACGTCTGTTTTATCTGTCCGCTGTGAATTATGGGGCACATTTACCTTGAACTTGAGACATTAAAAGACAAGGAAACAGTGCATTTCAGACTCAAGGCTTGGGGGTGAAAACTTAGCGGCCATACTGAGTAGCTGTCCGGTGTTGTGCGTTGATGGACTATTTTCTCCTTGTCGTCTCCTATACTGGGACACAGCCGGTGACACCCATTCCCCTTTCATTTTTCCCGAAGGGACAGTTTGATTTACCGTCTGTACGGCGTGCCCTTTTTTGAAGGGGAATCTGTGGCATTTTAACAAGTCTTTATTGCAAAGTCCTCTATCGATGTTCTTTAAAATGTTCCGTAAAATATGACTTTTTCAATTGTTTTCCCCAGAACACAATAGGTTATTGCTGTTTCCATAACAAAGCATGCTACGTTGTAAAGAAGGAGAACGAAAAACATCTTAAAAGTATATGAAAAACAATCTATATTTCTAGTCGATACTACATAATGTGTGGGTAGCGCAAAGAGAAATTTAAGTTCAAGTTATTTTAATATGCTGCTCTGAAACACATTTAAAAGTATGTTGCATTCGAGTCTTAGTCGTTCTTTATGTTAGACTTCTAAAATGTTTCACCAAGTGTCACTTTAAAAGTACACTGGGTACTTGTTGGAGGCATGTTCCCGTCGTCTTTTAAAGAAGAAGCAATCTTTAATACGCTTTCCCCTTCAGAGCAGGAGTCACCCTGATGCTATTTGAAATCTGTGATGAATGTTTTCATAAGTGAACCCCCCAGACATGTCTTCTCAGTGACCTGTGCTCTGTCGGGATGTCCAGCAGCAAACACTATCAGGAGAGATTACATGGATAATAAGCGCCCGCAGATGAGCGATCACCAGAGGCTGCGCGGGGCACCGCCTGCCCTCGCGCCTGTGATCTTGTCCCAGATCCGGCTCCACTGGGAGGGCAGAGCAATAAGGCTATACTGCTGCTGCCACCGCTGCCACCAGCTCTGGGCCTGCTCCTATTTTGATTAAAACAAATACACACAGCAACTGCTCTGTTTCCCCATCCTTTCCGCTGCCCACAGGGACCCTTTGCCACTCAGGCGAACACTTGGGCTCAGAGACACAAGTGTTGCGAGGAGAGAGGTCAGCCTGTAGCTACACAAGAGATTGAACTGTCATTGTGTGTAATGTCACTGATAAAACATCATTCACTATTTGAATAATCGCGTCCGACAGGCCTGCGAGCCCCTGGTTGGCCTTGATGCGCAACACAGCTGAGTTAGTGCTACAATGTCATCTCCAGCTCCTCGGGCTTTAATTAAGACATTCATGTAGATGTTTAGCTTGATAATAGGCTGCAATGGTTAAAGGCTGTTCTTATTTGTTTATGGAGTGAGTGTATTGTTGAGAATAGGAAGTGGGCTGAATTTGTTCGCTTAAATCTTGGGGAAAATGTTTATAAGAAATGAAATAAGCCAAAAATGCATATGCAAGCCAGAACACAAAATAAAACCAGACTTGATGCCTTATTTCAAACTATTCAAGAAAGTGAACAGCAAAGTATATGATCAGTGTTAAGAGCAGGAAAAATTTAATATTTAAAATGTTCAGGATTACAGTTATCTGAAAATTGGATTTTTCACCTGGAAAGAAAGAAATGGCCTAATCTTTATCTTAAGCCCTAAGGCTGTTTTTTATCCGAACTTGGTATACAGTACATGTACTCTGGAAGGCTTTTAACAGCTTGTCTAACATGTTCATATTGCTCTCATATGATATGAATGTCTATGGGGATACTGTAGATGTCACAATTTTCAAGAAAATCATAGTGGGCCTGAGTAATTGAGGTTGAAAGACAGAAAATATGAATTCTGCCTAAAAAAAACACACATTACAGCAGGTCAGCAGCTTGTTTTCATTGTAAAGAAGCAAATAAACATCAAAAATAGTAACTACATGTTAATTATTGACTTTTTACCAACTGTTTATCTCTGTAACAATAAGTAATTGAAAAGTTATTGAGGTTTTGATTTAAAATAGTCTAGGCAGAATCCCATTGTAATAAATAGGGCACAATTTGGCACTTTTTGGCCAAAAAAATTTGTAATATTTCAATGAAATTGAAAATTTTGGACCCTATTTATATATTTGGTCATAAAACACAGCTTTTCCAAGAAAAAAAAAAATGTGAACACATTTTTTAAAATAGATTAAAATAAACAAGGATTGTCTCTAAAAGTGGCAAGTCCCCAAAAATGGGGAGCTTAGGGCTTAAGAGGTTAAACTAAGATGCAATGTTTCTCCATAGAACAGCAGTGACCACATGACTCACATTGTGGTGAGAACATCTCCACTTTAGTAGCTCCTACAGACTCCAAACTTTCCAGCCTTGTTTTAAGGTTTGTTCAGGGGGATTTTTCCATGTTTCATTTCTAGACTGATTTATTCAGTTTTTAACCCTAAAAAAAAACAGATTCATTCACTAATAACTAGTTTATTCAACAACCAAAATCCCCTCCAAACAAAGCTTTGTAACTAATATATCTACAAAATACAACCAAACATTTCAATCTGGCTCTGTCCATTATTTAGATATTTTAACATGAATATTAAAAAGGAATAAAATACTGCTTATAAACATAGTGATACAATCATGTGTATTTGGATATACCATATCGTTGTAAGGGGTACACTGACTCTTGTTCTTTTGTTCCCTACACAGCCTCTCCTCCTGTCTTCGTCCCTAATCCCATACACATTATTGCGACGCTGGGAAAAGATGTTCTTCTTGAATGCAAACCAAAAGCGTCTCCCAAACCCCGGATCACATGGAAGAGAGGCGACAGACGGATTGTGCCAAACAAGAGGTACTTATCCGGCGCCTACACATTCGCAACATTAGTTTTGAAAGCAGACAGCATCGAAGAAACTCTGCTCAAGGACATCATCGTGCGGAAGCTGTTCTGGACACACTTGCGTCTTACTTCTATTTTTATAGTGTATTTTGTGGCCTTTATGAGTGGAGCAGGTGTCTTGTCTTCTTTAGTGACCGCACCATCCTACTCGATCCTGGTGCGCGTCTCGCTATAAGACATCACCGTTTCATTACTGTAGCTGAAATTAAGTGTCAAAGCCAAAGCAAAACACTGCAGGTTCTGGCAAAGCCCTAGAGACTGCCTGCACCGCATCTCCCTTTCAGGCCTGCTGACAGTTTCAAGCGAACAATTGCGTTTCACATTCACATGCAGTTTGATGCATCATCTTTTATGAGAAGCATCTCTCTTGTGCGGCAGAGAGGAGGGAGCGGGCCCGGGGAACATCAATCACAGTGAGCGACACCAGTGGAATTATCAGTCTGTGCCGTGCGGCTCAACTCCAGAGCAGAGAGCAGGACCTCTGTTTATCAGCCAAGATTTAGCAGCCTGTTAAGCAGCCTGGCACTAGGGCAGCCGGCTCATAATCACTGTGTTGTTCTTACTAACAGCAAGAAACTAATCCTATCACTCCAAACAGGTGTGAAGAAACTAGGAATTTAGTTGATATTTCATTAAGTTAAGATGCCCTTTATTCTTTTTGTGAGACAAAGCTTAAGGTTACGCTGATAGATGGGAATACTGGTTGTATTGCACTAAAATGTTGATTAATCCCTCTGTCTTGACTAAATCTGATAAAGTCTTTGAGACATTTTTCAAAGCTTTCCGAATTCAATTGCACAAACCACAGAAAGACTCTTCAGCTCATCTTGTTTTTATCTGGTCAGACAGGACACTGGTTTGCAATAACAGTAGTTGATTCATGTGTACCACTGCATCTGAACATATCTAATGACTTAAAATGACATTTGGACAATTAATAAACCGGATGAGGCAGTGCACTGAGCAGGATCACCAGCAGAGAAAAAAACACACACTTCATCTGAAGAGACGACAGCAGACAAGAGGAGCTAAGCGTTAGAAGGTGTGGGTCAGGGTGACTTGAGAAAAGATTTTCTGACACTACCTATAGTAAAGTAAAGTAATAGACAGAGACAGGCTATTCTTAGAAGAACAGAGGTGGAATCGAAGCGGCTTCGCGTTTATCTGCCATTGACAGCTGTGCTGCCTTAATGGAGGTTTGTAATTAACATGGATTTCCGTTAATGTTCAAGCCTTTTGTCTCTTAAATAGAAAGTATTAATCCCATTAGAGCGAAAGGATGTGGCAGATGTGTTGTTTGACGGTCAAACATTAAGTCCATAAATTGTTTGGGGTTTTTTAATGGAAAAGATTTGACTGACACATCCTTGTTCTATTGAAATATAGGAAATGCTTTTTCAAATTTCCATTGACTTTGATGTCACCTTTGATGGTGAGTGGTTAAAGCTTGTGATGATGCCATACTAATTTTTATACAATTATGAGGCTGAAATTTGCATTCTGTGTATTACCAACATCATCATTCTGTCCGTCCTGCCCCCGTGTCCTTGCAGCTTGTGCATTTGGCCTTAATTTGAAGCCTGTCTCCTGGCACCAGATGCTTCTTGGTTGGTCTGTGGCAAAATATGGAGTTCATTTTTTGACAATTTCATAATTTAACCTAAGATAAAAGAGTGAGGTTTATAAATAGAGACTCATTTAAAGAATGGAGACGGCCTCATGCGCATCATTGTGGATATTTACCTCAGACTGGCACTGATTTCTCAGTCGAGTAAAGTGGAACTGTCTGTATTTACTGGTTTGTGAGGAAAAAAACAACATTGATAGATTGATTCCTTTTGAATGTAGCGCCTGTACTTCTTGATTGTATGGTGGGATATGAAGGTATTTGATTTGAAGCTCTTTGTATTATACAGTTGTGCCTAAAAGTTTACGTACCCTTTTAACCTTTTGGTAATTTCTCATAAAATATGAATGATAACACAAACATTTCCACTCATGGTTAGTGGTTGTGTGAAGCCATTTATTGTCAAAGAACTGAGTTTACTCTTTTGAAATCATAATGAAAGAGAAACTACTCAAATGTCCCTGATCTAACGTTTACATGACCTTCAACAACTGTTGTTCAGGAGCAAAGAAAAACTCACTTCAGCTGAAATACAGTACTCTCTGACAAAACTGTACTCTTTGAAAAAATTGAAAATTCATTTCAAGATGCACAATATGTAAACTTTTGTTCAGGGACATTTGGCTAGTTTCTAGTTAAATTGCTTCACGCAACCACTAACCATGTGTGAAAGGTTCTTGTGTTCATTCATATTCTATGAAATGCATAAGTTTACAACTTTTGGCCACAACTGATAAACCAAATATTATTATAAAAATGTTATTATAATATTAGCTTCATTATTATATGCTGAAGAAGGAGCTTGTTCTCTGCTGAGTGGTGTGATCAGTGCCATCAGCTGTGGGATTGACTTATGCAATGATTCTTCAGAGGCTTGTGTTCTATTATAGAAATCATATTTATTGTGTTGAGTTGTGATCATTAATATGTCATTTTTTTTCTTAAATTGTAAATATGTAAAGATTGAATGTAGATATTTTATTTGGACTGTTTAATGGTCTAGTTCT
>OMNZ01034697.1:3938-19015 GCA_900303255.1 Lesueurigobius sanzi | reverse complement strand
TGTATGATTCTCATTGATGGAATTCAACTACAGTATAAATGAACACATGGACTTATGTAGGACATTTAAAAAAAAAAAAAGGGTGAAATAACTATTATATAATAATATGTTTTATATTCTAGATTTTTCTAAATAGCCCTTTGCTCTTTCTCCACTTTTTTTGTTCTTTGTTCTTTTGGCATTTTCTCAATGAGCTTCATGAGGTCATGACCTCTGACCTGAAATGGTTTTGAACAGTCTGTGAACTGAAAACCATTTCTGTGACTACTTTGTGAAGCTCATTGAGAAAATGCCAAAAGTGTGAAAAGCAGTAAATCAAAGCAAAAGGTCCCATTTTCATTTCATCTGTTTTGGTTCAAACATAAATCCACGTGTTCATGGATAAATTAAATGCCTTCAGTGAGAATCTACAATGTAAATAGTCTTAAAAATAAAGAAAAAAACATACCTGAGAAAGTGACCCCAAACCTTTGAGCTGTAGTGTACATTACTCATAGTGATGTCAATCGAATAAAATAGTGACTAATAGTGACTCGTGATTAATCGAAAATGAATTGCAAATCTATTCTAAATGTCCCATGAATTATCATTTTAATACTTTTATCAACATGGACGGATAAGCTAAAAACTGTAATAATCGATAACTGGTGTAAATTTGTTGTCATTTGTTGTTGGCATAAAATATTCAGAGGTAAAATATGAACATTACATTTTATAACTATTATTGTAGTTATACAAGTTTTTCGCTTCCCACTGTGCCACATTCAATTTGTTATTTTAGTTTTCAAAGTCTGAGAAAATAATGATTCATTGCAGTTGTTGAGTCCTCACTGAAATAGTACGGCCCCTAAACGTCCGCCGCAGCGCTAGCTCCGTATTCGAGGCCTTGTGTTTCTTATTCGCTAAAATGCGCTTAATCTTATCAAGTTTGCCTACGTAACCGTGAGTTTGTTTGCCCCCGCCTCTTGGCCAGGACAATGGGTTTTCATCCTGGTTAAATAAAGATCAGATAAAAATGATGGTCTGATGTGTATGTTTCACTACTGTTTCATTTCGGACCTCAGGATTATCGTGCTAACTTTACCTCACTCACAAACCAGCCACTACTCTACTATAGCTAGTCTGTGTAGGTTCTCAGTCGTACAGGAGTTGTCCATCATAGAAAAAGAT
This sequence comes from Lesueurigobius sanzi, assembly GCA_900303255.1. NCBI lineage: Eukaryota > Metazoa > Chordata > Actinopteri > Gobiiformes > Gobiidae > Lesueurigobius > Lesueurigobius sanzi. The sequence continues at coordinate 17,845 of OMNZ01034697.1, read as the reverse complement.
TCTTCACTCTTCAGCTGGTGTCTGTAGTTGAAGTGTAGGACGTTTTGTTCTTTATCCAAAGAACGTTGTCAGCAAATGAGCAGAATTGACACACTTGTGGGTCTTTAAGACGAAACCAGTAGGAGTTAACCTCCCTCTTGGTTCTAAAGGTTGGAAAAACATCTTGGCCTATTCACACCTAATTCCTGCTCGTTAACTTCCTATTGACTTGCCCTGGACTTTGTTCTAAGGCTGTTCACACTTCATTAGCATGACATAAAGATGTTTTTTGTCTAAGGATGTTGTAAATAGGTGCCAAATTAAATCTCAGTCCTCCACTGCGGTTCATGAATGCATTCTCTTTTTTAACAAATATGGCTTCTTTAACCCCGTGCTCAAACCATCTATTCTCTTTAGCTAAAATCTTAACTTCACTGTCCTCAAATGAGTAAGGGCAGTTTCTTCTTAAAGACCCACAAATGTGTCAATTCCGCTCATTTGCTGACGAAGTTATTTGGTTAAGAGTGAAACGTCCTACACTCCATCTACAGAGTACAGATGAAGACTGAAGAATATTTTCCTACTACTACAGCTAGGTTTAATCTTGCGATAAAAAAACAAATCGACACTGTTAAAATTGATGTTGTGTTAACGTGATAATAGCGCGATATTTCTGACAGCACTAATGGCTTACTCTTATCTTGGATCTTTTATTCAGTGTACATAATACTCATTATTAAGATCTGTTTGCACATTTATCTTGATTTCCTTGGTCTGCACCCCTCTGTGTTCTTGCATTTGCGTTTCTCCAATGTGAGATCAATAAAGTCTTATCTTACCTTATACAATATCGCACTGTATTGTGAAGCTAGTACAGTACCATGATGCTACATACATATATATTTCCGCCCACAAAGTGTCGTGTGCAGTAGTGTGAGGTTATTCAGAGAAACCCTGGTGTACCTGTCATAGAGTTGGATGTCCCTCTGGGTTTGATCCTCCACCTCAGAGAAGAGCTGGTGCACCTCTGAAAGCCTCTCCTGAAGTTTGTGTCCATCATTGCACAGAGCCTCCGTGCTCTCGGGGCGTCCCACTGTGGCCAAGAGCTGGAGATCCTCCTGGAGAAGCTGCACCTGCTCATCCTGGACCTGCAGCTGCTCATACATGTCCTGGAGGAAATAATCTTGTTTGACTATACAGGCAAAATTATTATTATTATTTTCATATTTAATGCCATTTAAGCTCTTAAATTCCTTATTATATCAGTAATCTACAGGAAAAGTACTAAAATTTATACCTTCAACTTTCCCTACAGTGTCTCACCTTCATTTATTATCTATCTTTTATCAAATAATTTTAGTTATTTTGATTTTGGCCACTGAATGAGGCTTTCCGACTAAAACATCATGAATTGGACCTTGTTTGAGTGAAATGCAGATTACCGTGAGCTTTGCGAGCACCGCAGCTGGACTTGAGCCGCTGAGGCCGAGCAGAGCCTGGTGTATCGTGTGTAGAGAGCAGGAACATTCATTCATTCTCTCGGTTACATTGGTCTTAGCCGCCTCTGTCTGTCTGAAGACATCCTCAGCTTCAGAAATATGCTCCTTCAACTCAGCCAGCTTCTTTCTCATCTGAGCCTCCCCCACCTGCATTATGCACAGCAAACAACAGACATTATAGCTTCATTTCCTGCACATTACCATGATCAGAAAATGAGATTAGAATTGTTTCATATTAGTCCGATTAGTTTCATACGGTTTCTGGAAACGATGCTAGTTTCTTTTCTTATAGCAAGACCTGTGTATTCATTTTTACCTTTACAGTTTTGGCTGCTTCTGCTCCTTGTCACGTGATGTTACGTTTATGGGTCTGGTCGGCTGATTTACACAGGTTTTGGCGCCGTTTTCCTGCTTGTAGAGGCAGGACGACGGCGCCATCTGCAGTCCGACTTCTTCAGAACTGTGTCCCAGGTGTGAGAAAGAGAGCAACCTGGGGGACCTGGGCACCTGGGGCACAGTTCTGAAGAGGTTTTTGCAAATTCCCTCCTCATTTTGCAGCCACAGACTCCTAATTTTGCATTTGAAATGCCACTGACAACACAATACCAAAACAGGAATACAAGCTCCTATTTAAAACTTTACAAACTAAAACATAATAAAAGCATTATGTAGGCGATATGCTGGGTAGGCTGGACGATATGGCAAAAAAATCTTATCAGATTTTGGTTTAAATCACGATTCCGATTTTATCACGCTTCATGTGTATATTGTCTTTTAAAGGCGACTAAAGCCATCTGCTTCTTCTTGGATTTAGACCTGGTGTTGTAGTGGTTTAGTCTTGGTTAAGACCTGTTTGAGTCTGAGTTTCAGTCCTTACCAAGTTTTGACATGCTTCCCTCATGGTTTAGTCCTGGTTTAATCCTGGTTCAGTTTCTGAAATTGTCCAGGTTTAGACCTGGTTTAGACCTGGTTTAGTCCTGGTTTAGTCCTGGTTTAGTCCTGGGTTAGCGCTGGGTTTAGTCCTGGGTTTAGCGCTGGGTTTAGTCCTGGGTTTAGCGCTGGGTTTAGTCCTGGGTAATAATCGTTTCCTTCTGTCCCTGGTTTAGTCCTTTATAGTTTGGTCCTGGTTTAGACCTTGATTTCAGCCTCTGCTTTAGTCCGGTTTACTTCTTGGTTTAGTCCCGGTTTAATCCAGATTCAGTCCGAAGATCAGATCACGATTCGATTTTTATTATCATATCGCCCAACCCTATTGTGTAGTATTTTTGTTACACAAAAGTAGCTCACAGAATAGAAAAAGGTTGGACACTCCTGGCCTGGAGTTTAAAATTGAGCTGATTTCTTAGTTTATTGCTAATTTCTCTGTAATTCCTGGGCCAATCCACATGAAACAAAAACCGTCCATGTCGGTGTCTTCTCTGTCCGCACATGAACTAAGGTCTAATTATTTTAGCATATAGGTGTCCAAAAGTGTTGACAATATTCAAAAACATGTGATGTTGGTCAGTAGGAAGGACTTTCATTACAAAATATTGATCAAGAACAACATTTGTCAATTTTCTTTTTGGTAATTTCTTTCAAAAACTGTTTCTCTCCCATAGAGTTGTACAGTATTGGCACTAGAATTCCATAATGGGAAAGTAACCTATTCAAACAACCCAGTCCCGTTGACAGCTTTGGTAACCTCAACTACGGTGGGCTGAACTGTTGAGCTAATTTACAATCAAATAAACACGATAATCACTAATCTCTTTTCTCCTCTATGACAGTGACACTATGAAGTGCTAAGTTTACACACCTGCAGCTCCGGTGGGGTCTCCGCTGTCTGAAGCAGGGCCTGGATCTCCTTTGTGATCCGGCTGAAACACTTGGCACTCTCCTCCTGCGCTCGCACTTCGTCCTGCAGACAGTGTGGGAGGAGGTGATGCTAGCTCAAAGCCAACTTCAGATTTCCCATGTGGGGCATAGGCCATGTTTTTTTCCAGAATCACAAACAGGAGCACGCTGATACCTGCAAGGCCTCCACGTCCTCCTCCGTGTGGAAAGTTGGGCAGCGTGCGAAGGTTGATAGTTTATTGATGGCCCAGTGCTCTGCCTCCCGACCCAGTTTCAGCGCGCCGTCCCAGAGACTCAAGGCGAAGTGGAGGTTTTCAAAGTGCATCTCCACTCTTTCTGAGATCTGCGAGTTCAATGAGTTTATACTACAACAACGTGAAGCTAAAGACAACAACCAAAAACTTGGTGTTCGTGCGTATTTGACCTTTAAGTTACCCAATGTTTTTAGGTGGTTACTATGGCACTTTTTCCATCACAGCGACTTGCATGATGCTCCAGGATCATCTTTTTGGGGAGTTTCTGGTAGGTTTTCTCTGCTGGTGGAACATCTCCATGGCAAGACAGTGAAAACCTACCAGTCACCCGAAGAAAATTGATCCTGGCGCTAAAGACTTCTGTGAGAATCAGAATGAGAAAACTTCACTAATCCCGTGAAGGGCAATTCTTTGCAGCAACCTGGTCAGACAAACAAGTATGTGCCACAACAGTTCACACAAGGCTGTACAGAGGTCAAGTCCATTAAAACACAGAGAGACATGAGAATAAAATGTGCCTCTGATCCAGGTCTATGATCTGACCAGCTTTCTTGATGACCCAGCTCTCCCAGAGTGAGGCCAGATCTCTCCGTCTAACACCAATAATTGTACAACACACATTAACAATGTTGTTCAGCTTGTTTTTGTCTTTCGCAGATAGACAGCCAGACCAACAAATGAAAGAAAACGTAAGAAGACTTTGAATATAGGAACAGTAGCAAACTCTGAGTATCCTCTCACTGACACCAAATGAATGGAGTTTACGCAGCAGATAAACACTCTGCTGCCCTTCATGATGGAATGTAAACTAAAGGCGCCATGTTGACTATCCATACAGCCACTGGGTCACTAAAAGGTCAAATACGCTAATATCAAGCTTCATATCAAGTTTCACAATGCACCTTTAAATTAGAAAGCAAGTTATCCACATGAACAAAGTTTTCTAGTGTGCATTAAAATGAAGTGTGGCTACAGTTGGGCATTGGGCCTCATTCTAAAATCTTAGGTCTGATTCACGAAGCGTTCTTAAGAAGACAAAACTCTTCTTACAGAGAGATGCCCCAAATTCATGAACGTGACACTAAGAACACTTCCCCCCCTCAATATCATGAGCTTTACATTATATTGACTATGTAAATACAACAGCCTCTAATCTTCCATATGTGGGCATGACAAGAGCATGAGGCAGTACTCATTTACATTTACTCTACAGTAACTTTTTGAAGTTATTATATCTTTTGATGTAATTTTATGAAATACTTTTAGTTTGTCATAAAGTGACAAATGACAATTAATTCAGATTAATTAATTAGACTTTTAGACATTAGACAATTTCGAGGCTGAAGTACGGACATTTCTCTCGTTCATGATACTTGGCACCACTTCTATGTGGACAACGTTTGTCAGGAAAAAGGGGATAAACATCACAGGACACTCAGGACATTGGCCGGGATTTGGCTTAGTCTTTGCGGGACCTGGATCATTGTTCCTGGGCAAGATCGCGCACATTGGCCACTTTCATGTGGACAACGTTTGTGAAAAAGGGGGACACATAGACATGGGGCCGCAGGATTTGGAGCAGATCTTTCTTTGCGAGACCGAGAGAGCTTTAGAAATCACAACACAGTGCAATGCATTATGGGAATTCTGAGACAAAACAATGAAAACACAGCCCATTTTCAATATTATTCCCTAGTAGATGGTGCGTTCTAACATGGCAGTCCACTACACAACAGGCCCGAACTCTCCTGAAGTTATTTGTTTATCTAGATTCCCTTAGTTCTATAGTTAGCACTTTGTTGTTTGGCCCGGTAAGATGGCGCCTCAACCACATACACATCAACACAATCTGCTGGCCACGCCCCATTACATAAGATCACATTCCAAAGCTCTGTACAAGGAGCGTTTTTCCTGGGAAGATTACGCACAGAGACTGGGAGCGCCAGAAAGGCACATATTGGGATTTATAAGAGAATTCTTCAGATGAAGACAACGCAAAATAAGCAATTTAAGCTTTTTGTAGGAAAATACTGCCAGAAATGATGCGGTTCAGACCTGAACCGCATCATACCTGATTTCAAACTCAAAATGTATGCTTTAAAAGATACCAATACTGTTATCTGAAACATGGAGAGGCTTCTCCGTGATCTCAACTAACAGAATCTGAAAAAAAGAAAATCATGTTTCTTTATTTACGCAAATGTTGTTCTGCCGACTTCTGCCCCTGGTTTCAGCGACGGGGCACATATGCTGCTCATGCTGTGAAAGATTAAGAGTTTTTGGGTCCATTTTGACTGTGATAATATTCTAAAACTGCAGACTTTCTGTGCGTAAGAGAGAGTCCTCCTGACTGTTCTTAGGATTTGTTCTTTGCTCTTTCAGCTAAGTACACATTTTGTGAATGCCAAAAAATTCTAAAAGTGATCCTTAAGAACAGATTTCTGCATATGTTTGTTTCATGAATGAGGCCCATCGACTCTAAATGAAAAAGAAAAACAAGAACTAGCCAACAATCCCCAACTATACCACCAGAAGCAGCGGTACATTTACCACAGTTTGAACTACTGCCCTATGTTTTTTTTTACTTGTAGGATAAAGGTTACTTCATGCTTGATCTTAAACTTACATCCAGCCACTGGTCCATCAGACTGTGGGCCTCCGACTCAAATGGGATATTGCTGGTGCAGTGAGGGACCTGCTGTAGATGACTATGAAGATGTCTGGAGACGCCTCTCAGTTCTCCAAAATGATCTCCAAGATTATTCAGCTCTGACTTAGTTTCAATGACCTGGGGCAAAACAGTACATTTGGCAATTTTTCATACATGGAATGAAATATACAGTATCTTAGTCTGTTTGTATGCTATTCTAGTCATTGGGTTAAAAAAGAAAAAAAAACAGTTGCCGGTTTGTTCCATTAAAATAAATAAATAAATGAAATGAGGAATACAATGAAAAATGTATGAATGAATAAATTAATTTCAAATACAGACAGTTTTACCTTGGAGTGTAGTCTGTGCAGGTTGTCTCTCCCCAGGTACGAGGCCTGTTCCTTCAGCGTGCTCTCTGCTCTCTGTAGTGTCTCACCAACTTCTCCTCTGATCTTCTGAAAGCTCTTCAGAAGCTCCGCTATGAGACCACACTGCTCCAGCCTGTAGACGCAAGATAGAACAGAGAGGAATGGAGAAAGCTATAATAAAAAAAAAAACATGAAGTTGCAAGTGGTTTATTCACCTCTCTGAAACTGCTTTCGTCGTCTCTTCCCAGAGTTCCTCAAGCTCTTGGTTTACATCGACATCACAGCGCTCTGACTGTGAGGTTTTTCTCATGTGCTCCAACTCAGAGTGGAGACCTGACAAGCTGCTCTCCAGTCTCATCAAGGCTCGAGATCTGTGGAGGTTATGGAGAAGAGAAAACCAATTCGAGTAAACCTTTGAGTTGTAATAATCTGGTTTATCTTTTTCATTCAGTCTTGAGGATATGCTATAACAGTTAACATTTTAATTTGACTTATTTGGTGTTAAAGAGTTGCAGGTAATTTATGTCAATCACGACAAACTCCTGAATTAAGGGGAGGCATATTGGATCTATGCCCTCCAGACTTTGGTTCTGAAGGGGTTGAATGATGAGTTCAATAAAAAAAAATATAGGTTGCAAATGAATACTTCTTGTTCTGTTCTGATCTTGGTGATTTTTGATCCAAGTCTAGTGGGGTGTGAAAGTTTGGACGCCCCGGATGAAAATCTCTAACATTGTGAATAAAGAAGCAAGAGGAAGATCAAAAACGTTTTACTGTGGCATCTTAAAGTTTAGAATAACATTTAGACAAGCCTGGTGCATTTTGGAAACAAAAAAACAGGTCTAAATTGAACTTTGTGGCGATAATGAGCTAAGGTACGTTTGAGGTAGAAAGGGCACCAGCTTTCATGAAAAGAACATCTCTAACTCAATTCAGTTTTATTTGTATACCCCAAAATCACAACAAAGTCGCCTCGCAGGGCTTCACAAGAAAAAAGAAAGACAATTTCCTTGCCTTCTCGGCAAGGAAAAACTCAAAAACCCATTGGAACAAAAGAAGAAACCTCGGGGAGGTCCACATGGGATCCACTCCCAAGGACGGACAGGCTGGATGGGGGTGGTGCAGGCATTCACGGCGACGCCTCCCATGATCCTTCCCATGATGGCCGCTCCTTAATGATGATGTGTTGTTCCAATCGTAGTTCATCGTAGTTAACTGTTAAGTATGGGGCTGGATCCATCATGCTTTGGGCTTGTTTTGCAGCTAGTGGCCCAGGGAACATGTCACGGTTAGGGGAATAATGAATTCAATTAATTTCCAACAAATTCTGGGGGAAAACCTAACACCATCTGTGAAAAAGCTGAAGTGAAAAAGTGGCTTCTCCAAATGGATAACAATCCTGAACACACCTCAAAATCCACAATGGGCAACATCTAGAGGTGCAGTCTGAAGGTTTTCCCATGACCTACACAGTCTCCTGACAGAAACATCACTGAAAATCTGTGGATAAACCTTCAAAGAGCAGTGCGTTCAAGACAGCACTGTTCGGGAATACTTTTTTTTTAATGAAAAATGAGCAAAAATCCCTTAAAGAAACTTGTCAAACTGTTGGAAGCTTACAAAAGTGGGGACTACTAGGTATTAGCTGCAGGGTGTGTACACTTTTGCTGTGACCTTTTTCCCTTTAATATTATTTTTTAAATGTAAAAAATGAAAATAAGGGAATGTCTCATCTGTATTTACAAACCTTTGGAAGTTCATTTGGTATTCCCCTTGCTTCTTAATTCACAATAGAAATATTAATCTGGGGTGTCCAAACTTTTTGCACCCCACTGTAGATAGATCTAGATATTGATATCTATGTCTATATCTAGGTTTTAGGTCTGTGATATGTACGTATCTCTCTTATGTATGAGCTGCTTAGATGAGATTTTCAATATGAATTTCTGCTTTTTGCCTTGGCGTCATTGGCCACTCCTATTTAAAATGGCTCCACCTCACAGCCATTTTCTTGAGGAAGGCCTATAGTTGCACAAACGTTGCACTGCTCTTGTCAATAAAATCTCACTTTCTGCTAGCTCGACAGCGTGCGGGAGATGCTTCATATTCAGATATACTTGTGTAATGTTAAAAGCTGTACAGTGAAGAGAATACCGTTGGTGCAGGGCTGGCAGTGTGGGCTCCTGCAGGCCCAGCTCCTCCGCTGACACTCGTAACTCCCTCAGTTTTCCCAATAAGGCCAGTCGTCTCTGGTGTCCACGTTTTCCTTCCCGGGTCCGCGTCCTAATCTTCTCCTCTCCGGTGTCGACAACATGCTCATTCCCTGATATTGTAACATCCTTAACACTTTCTGAAAACTGTACATCACGTGGTGCACTGTGCTGAGAGACATCCACTTTCTCCTCAACCAAATCAGCTTGTACGTCCTCTGTGACTTCTATGTTTCTTCCATGTTTGAATACTTGAACTTCCTGTGGCACAGTGGGTTCAGTCAGAGCCACCGAAGAGATGTTAGTAGGCTCTGGGACAACCCTGTTTATGCTTTCAGAGCCCCATACAGCATCATCATCCGCAGACTCCATCTGATTAGAGGCTTCTGTAATACATATGGCACTGGAAACAAAAACAGTGAGGTTATTTTGCAGCTTTTTGGCACCTAACCAGACAGTATACATTAGTTACAGTGTTTATCAACTTTACTTTAAGGGTCTATTAGTTGCAGTGAAAATTCTATGTGTAGGATGATTGTCAACTGTTGTCATATATGCAAGGTGGTTTTCACTTTCTCAGCTTTACGTTGGCTCATCGGTGTCTTATTGGTGTCTGGTAACAGCGAGTCAGTCAATAATTAACAAAGCCGCTGACAGTTGTGAAGATGTCACATGACTTTTGTTTGCAGATTGGTGTCAATATTGCGCCGACAACCATCTGTCTGGAAAAGACATCTCTAACTACAGTTGTGGCCAAATGTTTACTCCGGTGAAATGTCAGGATATGTTTCACTCATGGTTAGTGGATGTGTGAAGCCATTTATTCTAAAAAAACCTGTTTGTTTACGCTTTTCAACTAGAAACTAGCCAAATGTCCCTGATCAACAGTTTACATACAGTGCATCTGGAAACAAACATGAATTTTCTCAGAGAGTCCAGTTTTTTCAGAGAGCCCTGTATTTCAGCTGAAGTGAGTTTTTCTTTGCTCCTGAACAATTTTTCTGGCAGTTGATGAAGGTCATGTAAAAGTTAGATCAGGGACATTTGAGTAGTGTCTGTTTCATTATGATATCAAAAGAGTAAACTCAGTTCTTTGACAATAAATGGCTTCACACAACCACTTACCATGAGTGGAGAAAAGATTTTTGTGTTATCATTCATATTCTATGAAAAATGGCCAAAAGATTAAAAGGGGATTCATACGGACAGAAAGAGGAAAAGTCTACACTTAATATAGTCAAGCACTGTTTTGTTATCATTATTTTAGATCTAGAATGTTCATCTCCATTCTCAGCTTGCCACAACAAGCCTTTTGCCTGCAAGCGTGCGGGATATCAATTTGTCTTAGCTTGATGAACACAAATGTGCACTTGATCATGAACCTTATTACTTTACTTATAGCAGTAATAAGTTGATAACATCAATGTAAAAACATGTATTCCCATAATTTTAGTCTAGTATAAAGGCACCTTGCAGTATTTAGTTCCTAAAGTGCGGACTGAACTGGGAAAGACAGCTGGTTATTCTGCTCTGTCCACTTGGAACTTACTACAGAAGGGCTTAAAAATCACATTGTCCCTTTGAATAGTTTCTTGTGAGGTCAGTCCACTCCAGATCATCTGTATGTGAATGTTTTAACTAAAGCTTTGTACTGATTTGTAATGGTGGAAGTTCTATTGAAGTTTTGTGTTGCTGCACGTCTTGGCCAGGTCTCTCTTTTAAAAGAGATTTTAGATCTCATTGGGACTAAATATAAATGAAAAATATAATCTCAAAAATGCTTAGAAATATCTAATCCAATCCACTTTTATTTGCAAATTAGAGAAAAAGGACGGCGTGGGTCAGTGTGTAAAAATGTATGAAAAGTAAAACAATTGGAAACAAAGGAGTGCTTCTTAATGCTGCAACAAAAAAGGCTGATTCTTTGGGAAGAAAAGTGTAAAACAGACTAGAATGTGGCTGTTCTCAAAGAAAAATCCAAGGCACACTGTTGTAGAAAAGGAATGACTAAAACTTTTCTACAACAGTGTGCCTTGGCTTTTTGTATTTGTAAAGCACATTTTACCAACACAAAGTCTCCAAAATGCTGCACAGAGGTCAAATTAGCACTGATTACAAAAATAATACAAGCATATTTAAAAATCAACAATGAAAATGGAATAAAAATAATAATGTGAAGCACTTTGGTCAATTGAAGTTGTTTGTAAATGTGCTATATACAAATAAACTTGAATTTAATTGAACCAAGAATAAATAATAAATACACTATGATATGAATATGACTACCTCTGAATAGCTTCCTGTGTGGTGAGTTGACTTGTTGGCTGCAGGTTGTTTGTGATATCAGTCCACTCTCGGACCTGTGTTTCCTGGTGAAGGGGAGAGTTGCATGGCAGCAGAGCAGGAAGTAAAAAGACAGAAAATGAGCCTACAGCAGATTAGACACCTAAAGAACTGGTGCCATGAGAACCAAGCAAACTACAGACTTAAGTACTGATAACACTCGAGAACATTTCACTATGATGGAAAACTCTAGAGTGACTGAGAGCTTAGACACCGATACAGCTCTTAATATACAGTACCTGTTTGTGTTGGTCCTCAGCGTGATCCGTGTCAGTCCGGAGCTGTACAGACTCTTGCTGCTGCTGCTTCCTTCCTCTTATCATGGACCTCAACATGTGGATATACGAAGACATGTCCCTGCGCACGTCCTGAAAGAGAAACAGGCCTTTGGAGTCGGCAGAGGATGAGGAACACTGTATTCATGTCAAGAAGGGCAAGAACTTGACGCAAGTTGACTGAATGTAGCATCCAAGTCGTTATAATCTTACACCTGACCAGTGGTGGAGAGGAACAAAGTAAAAAGTACAAATTATAGGTGCTTCTACTTTTCTTAAGCAACTTTTATGATGAATACTTTTTACTTTTACTACATTTTAGAGCCTGTATCTGTACTTTCTACTTGACTACATTTTTGAAATTGGATTAAAAGTAAAAGTATTTTATTTTCAAGTAGTTGGTAGGTGTAGTCCTGATTTAGACCTAGTTTAGTGCTGCTTTAGTCCGAATTTAGACCTGTTCTAGGCCTGAGTTAGTGGTTTACTCGTTTAGATCAGGTTTAGACCTTGATTAGTCCTGGTTTAGTTCTGGTTTAGATCTGGTTTAGCCCTTGATTAATCCTAGATTAGTCCTGCTTAATTTCTGGTTTAGTAGCTTCTGGTTTAGGTCCGGTTTAGACCTTGGTTAGTCCTGGTTTAGTCCTGGATTAGACCTGGTTTAGCCCTGGTTTAGTCCTGGGTTTAGACCTGAGTTAGTGGTTTACTCATTAGTCCTGGTTTAGGTCAGGTTCAGACCTTGGTTAGTCCTGGTTTAGTCTTGGTTTAGTCCTGGTTTAGACCTGAGTTAGTTTAGACCTGGTTTGATTCAAGGGATTAAAAAAATACTGCACTCTTAATAAATACTTCTTTTACTTATTAAGTGCATTTTACAGTGCATACTTTTATACTTGTACTTAAGTAGGAGTTGAATCTGATACTTTTACACTTACTTAGGTAAATCCTTGGTTCTGTATCTGTACATTTAAGTAAGAATACTGAGCACTTCTTCCACCTCTGCGCCTGGCTGGGCCTGTCATACTGTACCTCCCACTGTTTTCTGACTGACTCCGACTGCAGCGTTAGGTCCTGAAGCTGAGACTGGGAACAGAGAGCTCCAAAGCTGTCCACGGCTGTCAGGAAGTCGTCCAGGAGAGCGGGCCGCAGAGCTTTCAACGCCCGCTGCACACAGACACACGGGCAATCATTCATCAAACCACACACAAACTCAACTTCATTACGTTTTCTGTCGTCGTTCAAAGGAGGAGAAGTCTGGATTAGTTGGCCGTACCTCTTTCCTCTTCACTTCTGCCTCAGTGATGTCTCTGTTGCTGAATAACTTGGTGGCCTGTTCGATGCGAGTCTGTAGTTGGAATCTGCTCCTCTCCATTCGGCTTTTGGCTTTTTGAGCTTCTGTGGGACCTTTCTTGGAAGCCTCAATGAGAGATTGTTGAAGGGTTTTACACGGTATGTCAACGGTCAGCAGGAGAGGCAGCTGGAACAGATTTAGTAAGAGTTCGAATTTACAAAAAACAAACAATACTTTGACTATAAAGTGAAATTAATGGTAGCTTCAAACCTGCATGTTGGTGGCAGGAGAGCACAATTTGATGGAAAATTGTAGAAATTGTGCAATAATTGTAATAATGCATTTTTCGTCTGGATCAGGGACATCAACATCTGAAATACACACACACATCTTGAACTGGTCAAATTATCATCCTGTATGATATGAATCCACCTCACCTTTTGGGTCCACCAAGCGAGGGATGTGTAGCTCCCTCTCTGCCAGCTCAAAGGCCCGTTCCAGGTTTTCCAGGTTGGTTCTGGTTTGGACTTGAGACAGATCCACCAGGTCTGGTCTGAGGGAGCTGAGTATCGCCAAGAACGCCTCACCACTTCTCCAGCTGGATGTGAAGTTTTTGACACAGACAGAGCAGCCAGCCCTGGAAGGAGAACACCAATGGAAATACTGCATCGTGTTTTTTTGCTTCAGTTGTGTCATTGCAGTCTATCTGTTGGCACCAGGCAGTGGTGGTGTAAAAAGTACAAATTATAGGTACTTTTACTTTACTTAAGTACATTTTATGATGAATACTTTTTACTTTTACTTCACTACATTTTAGAGCCTGCATTTGTACTTTCTACTCCACTACATATGAAAAATTAGGTTAAAAGTAAAAATATTTTATTTTCAAAATGACCTCTCTACGATGAACTGGTTTAGTCCCAGTTCGTTTAGACCTTGTTTAGTCCTGATTTAGACCTTGTTTAATCCTGGTTTAGACCTTGTTTAGTCCTGGTTTAATCCTGGTTTATTCCTGATTTGGACCTGGTTTATATCTGGTTTAGACCTGTTTAGACCTGCTTTAGTCCTGATTTAGACCAGGTTTAGTCCCGATTTAGACCTGGTTTAGACCTGATTTACACCTGGTTTAGTCTTGGTTTAGTCCTGGTTTGATTCAAAGTATTCAAAAATTCTACAAATTAATCTCTTAAGAAATACTTCTTGCAGAG
>OMNZ01034696.1:4016-20385 GCA_900303255.1 Lesueurigobius sanzi | reverse complement strand
CAATCTCTCTCTAAATGTGGAGAAGACAAAAGATATTGTTGTGGACTTTCGAAGAGCGCGGGTCCAGCATGCTCCTCTAACAATCAACGGTGCTGCAGTTGAGAGGGTGACCAGCACTAAGTTCCTGGGTGTGCACATCACAGAGAGGCTCTCCTGGACCATGCACACCACATCACTGGTCAAGAAAAGTAATCAGCGTCTCTACTTTCTCCGCAAGTTGAGAAGAGCCAGAGTCCCAGCCTCCGCTATGTCCAACTTCTACAGAGGGACTATAGAGAGCATCCTGACCAGCTCCATCACTGTGTGGCACGGCGCCAGCACTGCCTCCTGTCGAAGGAGCCTCCAGCGCATCGTGAGAGCAGCGGAGAAGATCTGTGGAGCCCCTCTCCCCTCTATTAAGGACATGTACTCCACCCGTCTCACCTGCAAAGCCATCAAAATCGCCAGGGACCCCCCGCACCCATCACACAGTCTCTTCAGGGTGATGCCTTCAGGGAGGAGACTGCGGAATCTACGGGTCAGTTCCAGTTGACTGAGGAAGAGTTTCGTACACAGGGCCATCGGGAAGCTGAACTCCCTCCCCTCCCTCCCTCCCCTCTTTCCCCTCCCCCACTCCACAATCAAGGATGAGAGAAACATAATTTCGAACCATTCACATGGTTTGACAAATAAAGAATCTTGAATCTTGAATAAAATCTTATCTTAATTTTCAGTGCAGGAGACGTCTGTGTTTACAAAAGGCTAAAAGGCTAACAATAATTTCATACATATAAAAATGAAAGTAGGGCAGAAAATATGAAGTAATCTACATAAAAACAATTGTCTTGCCTATAGGATGAATTTTATTTCGTTTTTTATTGTTATGAGATTTTTAATTGCATGTGAGCCTGGAGCTCAACTTGCCGATGTTTCCAAACACAGATGTCTCCTTCACTGAAGTATTACATCCTACACGATAAATCCGCTTGTGGAAGACTATGCATGCTAAAACCTTTGAACAAAATGGAGTGGAAATAAATGCAGTTCAGTTGTTTACTTGAGAAAAACCTAAACACTGCCACACAATGCTGCTCTGTTGTCTGCTATAGCCACTCATCTGTTGTACGCTCTGAGTGAGTTGTCAATCACATCTGGCCCTGAAATTACTCCTAAAATGTCTAACGCCGCACAAAAGTTGAGTTCGAAAGAGAGTCAGCAGAAAAAGCTACAATCATATTGACTGTTTTCTGCTCTTTTCAAAATGTAAGCTCGGTGCCGCGAGGAATGCAAAGGAGAGCCTAACAATAGTCAGACTTTTGATAACTAAACTAAACTACTGAAAACTACATGCACTGCATATAGCCCAAGTCATCTGCCATATGACTCTAAAAGGGGTTTGGAAAGGTAATTCCTACATGCTTTTTGTACAGCAGCATCTACTGTAGGTTCAACCACTCAAATTGAACCACTTTAGAAATAGCTCCAGGGCCTGAATTTGTAGGGTCAGTTTGAGAGGACAAAAAGTATACATGGGAATTTCAGTTAATGAGAATGGAGCCCCACAGTCCTGCCTCCTTGTTGGTGCTGGCCTTTAAATCAGATTGACATATTAATATTAACATTTTTGCTTTCGACACCATCAACGGGGGCGGGACCAGTGAGCAACATTGTACTTCTAATGAGATCAACTGATGTCAAAATGATGAAACATATATTTACGTCATCCTTCCCTGTTCTATATTGATCTTGGATTCAATATAATTTTTCCAATCATAGCCAAACAAATGCCACGTTTGCATTTACAATCTGAGCACAGACGTGGACCAGCTTTTGATCAATAAACCCCAAGCACAATAAAATGATGCGGGCACTCTTCATTAGAACAAGACCTTCTCCTTCTCTCTATCTATCTTTCTCTCTGTTGTCTCTCTTTCACCCCTTTCACATTTATCTCCTTCAGTCTCTCTCTCTCACGCTCTATGCATCTCTTATTCCCTCTCTCGCTCTCTACAGATGCAGGAGCGACATACAGTATTTGCTTAAAGGAGCATTGTGACCTTGGTGAACGAGGTATAACATGACTGTAGAGCTTTGGAACTGACATCACAGCGCAATGCATTATGGGAATTTTGCCACCATTTTTCAGGACCACAAAACAATGAAAACACAGCCCATTTTCAATATTATTCCCTTGTAGGTCGTGCGTTCTAACATGGCAGTCAACTACACAACAGGCCCCAACTCTCCTGAAGGTTCTTGTCCATCTGGCTTCTCTGTTGTTTGGACCGCTAAGATGGCGCCTCAACCATATACACATCAACACAATCTGCTGGTCACGCCCCATTACGTGACATCACATTCCAAAGCTCTATAGTAGTTTTCAAAATGGTTTTATTTTGTTGACATGTTAGTTACAAAGACTTGTTCAGGGGGGATTTGGGATATTTTGTTTAGTTTTTTTCATATGCTAATTATTAGTGAATAAATCAGCAAAAAAAAATGTTTGCCTAGTTTTTTTGGGTTCAATGTTCAATCAAAAGAGAACAAACCTGAAGCCTACAGTGTCTCCCCGTAAATTGAGAAAAAAATGACCAAATATCCTTTTTTTTTTAACCTTAAGATATCACTTTTTGTTGAGTCCTTCTCTCTTCCACTCACTCACCAAGTCTCTGTCTCAGTCTTTTTCTCTCTGTGTAATTGTCTCTCTCTCCCCCACATATACAGTATACATACAGACAGTATACATGAATGGCATGCAGCCAGGACGCCGTAGTAAACACGTGCGAACAGCTGCGGGCGCTGATCAAAACGCAGCGAAGGCCGAGCGCGTAAACAAACAGCGTGTGTGTGGCCTGTGATGTTGTCGGTGTGAGAGAACGCAGCGCTGAGGAGCAGACACATGATTGATGGGAACAGTGAGACTAATGGATGCCAGTGAATGGATTTAGGCCGAGTGAATGAAAGCAGGGTTCCTTCACAGTAACAGTTGCACCGCTCAGATCATAATGTTGAAACTCAGCTGAACCTCAAAGGCGATGTATCATGGCAAATTTGCTTTCAAATTCAGATTAATTGTGGTACTCGAGTGTATTATTTAAGGGGGGCACTGCAATTTTACAGGTTTTGGGCCAGTTTGGTCTTATAAACTTTTACCTGGAAACAAATAAATGACGTAATCTTTACAATAATTGGGTAACATTTCTCCATAGAACTATATGGGAAATTGTATAATGGCAATTTTCTCAAAATGCATTTTTCTCACATTGTGGCAACAACATTCTGCAGACTCCAAACATTTCAGTCTTGTACTTAACAAGATTCAGAGTTCAAAGAGTTTTTAACCCAAAAACAATGTGAAATTGGATTTACTACAGATTTATTCACTAATAACTAGTTTATTCAAAAGCTAAACAGGATATTCAATATCCCTGAACAGATCTTTGTAACTAATACATCAACAAAATAAACCATACATTTAAATCTGGCCCTATCCATTATTTAGATTTCATCGTGAAAAATATAAGCAATTTGTAAATTAATGCATAAATGCCTTATTTTCATATGAAAACATTAAATGACAAAAAACTTTTTCTCATATTAATGGCAGTAATACACAGAAGAAGTTTCAAATTGATATCACTCAATTCAAGATGTTTCCTTATTCACCTGCAGGGTCTCACCGTAGTGTAAATGTTCAGAGTTTTGGATCATGATGTCATATTGCAAAGCATTATGGGATTTGCAGAAAGACTGAGACTATAATGAACTAATGGAGGTTTTTAAAGGTAAAATACTGAACTTATAGTTCACATAAAACCATTTGGACACAATGGGCCTCATTCAGGAATATTTTCTTAAGAAAAAGTTAATTATGACTTTCTGGAAAATCTTAGATTCACAAAGCGTTCTAAGACTCTTAAAGAGAGATGCCCCAAATTCATGAATGTGACACCCCTCATTATCATGACATTTACATTATATTGACTATGGAAATACAAAGACACGGCCTCCATACTTCCATATATGGTCATTACAAGAGCATAAGGCAGTACTTACATAGTATCAAGTACTATACGTTTTGCAGTAATTTTTTCCACATACTTTTTACATCAATAATATTTTGAATGGACAAATGAAAATTTATTCAGTTTAATTAATTAGACTTCACAATTTGCATACATGTTTCCTAACGTTTTGTTTACTTAAGTATTTAATATTTGTATGCTACTTTATTTTTTTTTAAAATAATGTTACTCTAATTGTAAATAGCCTACAGTGTTTTGTGTAAAGTCTCTCCTCTGATCATGACATGTCTGAACCTGCCCAGAGCAGAGGCTACTAACGAGCCGCAGCTGTGAAAGTCTGATGTACACTAATCTCTGCTCTATACCACACTGATCACTTTCATCCTCTCTCTCAAAAAAAATATCTTTTTAAATTAAATAATTAAAAAAATATATGTTACTTATGCTGTGAAAGATTTAGAATTTTTGGGTCCATTTTGACTGTGATTATATTCTAAAACTATAAACTTTTCTGTGTGCAAATGTTTTCCTGAAAGTTCTTTGGATTTATTCTTCCAGAAGAACTCTTTCAGCTATGAACAAATTTTGTGAATGCCAAAAATGTTCTTAAGCAGGCCTTAAGAACAAATTTGTGCGCAGGTTTATTTCATGAGGCCCATGTCTTAGTTGTATTTAGCAGCTAACAGATTAGTACAGCTCTTTTCTCCTCTTTTTATGTTTCTAGCTAATATTAGTCTAAGGACAACATTTGCTAGTGCCCACAAACATGGTGGATTTACATGGAAACAGTGAATTTATAACACTCGATCCTGATCTCTATTGTCCTTCTCCTTAACTACTGTAACCAGCTACATACTATACAGCATCACCTGTATAGGAACCCTGCATGACAAATGAGAGATCATGCCACTCCATACCAGCATTTCCATCTTACCTTCGCTTCTGGTGTTTACCATTTCTCTGCGATTTGCCGGCAGTTTTGCCAATGTGTATCTTTTTCATATTTTTCTCGGGGCCCCGCAGCGTCTCATGTGTGCGCGGCTCTAAGTGAAGCCTGGGGGGAAGCAGATAGGAGCGGGCTATCTGCAGTGACCCTGGCGAAAGAGAGCACACACAAAAAAAAAAACAAGCTTTCAACACCGCGCACTCACACAACGCTTTCAGCCCCGAGACGGGTGGAAATTAGCCCCGCTCCCAACTCCAGGGCGCAAAGTTCAGCGATATTGCAAAGCGGAGCATGCAAAAGTCAAAGGAGACTCACAGGCATGCAAGACAGTCACTCACTCAGCATGTGTGGAGAGAAATGGTTGCTAAGTGCTGTTCCAATTCACCCAAACCGCTCACACCAAAGATCTTTACTGAAACTCTAGATTAGGGCTGGGTACCATTCGTTTTTTTTCGACACCAGTACTTTAACGATACTTGGTTTACGATACCGATACATTTTTCAATACCTATACTAAATTAGTGGCCATCTAGAACAGTGTTTCTCAAACTTTTTCAGACCAAGGAACACTTTCTGCTCCAAATTTTTTTCGAGGACCACCTAACACAGTAACTCGCTCTAACACAGGGCACGCAAAAAATTACTTCAATATTGGTATAGAAATGAAATGATATTATGATCATTATTATGATTATGCGTTAATACATTTAGGTCTACATAAAATGAACCTGAGTCCAAATGCAGAGCCTGACAATGTGATCAATAAAAATGTATGTATTAATAGCTGCTTATAATATTAACAATGGATTTCTTTAAAGCGCAAATGCTGTAGCTCAGAACAAGACTGTTATTTTCATTTTACACTGGACTTTAAACTGCAGCTGTTAATAGAATATTGCAAAGTAGTTTATGAAATTTGGTCGCATCCTTTTTTTCCCTCTGACTTAATATCATGATCATGTCCACTTTGGAACAGAAGGTGGCGCTGTGCAGATGTAGAATTCAATGCCACTGACCATACAATGGTTTATCCCTCAAGTGTTTACACATTTTGTATCAATATATCTGTTGTTTTTCTATTCTTTGGTATTTTTTTTAAACCAGGGTGAACTGAAAAAACTAAAATACATCTTCAGAAGTATTATATAATATATAATACTTCTGAAGATGTATTTTAGTTTCATCTGGGCAACTTTCGCCTCCATTGGAGTAATTTTTGACAAGTAGTATGTGTATTTTTACTCAAGTAATGATATCAAGAACTTCAGCCACCACTGGATAGCACATTTCCATTGTAATACAGATTATTGGAAGATGGAAGTGTGATCGTATCTTTAGAGCTCTTGTGAGATCAATAAAGTATTATCTTATCTTATGTTGTGATTGTCCCTTTGAATGTAGTGCAATGTTTTTTTTAATAATGCTTTGTATTCTGTCCATTTCATGATTTTTTTTTTTCTTAATATTCAGAGACCTTATTTAGTCTAGCAAGAGTTTTGCATGTTTTAATGCTATGTAAACAAAACTGGCTAATGCTACAAATGGTGCTAATGCTAGCAAATAAGAGGTTACCGTTTCTGAATGTTTCTTTACATTAGATACTACTGCGACTGTGACAAAAGCAGAGGTTTCCATCACTGATGCAGTGGTCAAGTTTAAAAACTATGTGAATGAAGAGAAATACAGCTCCAGGTCTGTTTTTGACGTGGGAACAACATGCATGTCTCCTTTAAGCAAATTAAACTTTGAAAATCTGGTTAATAATATAGATTTACATTGCAATTTGAAATATATTCTGCTTTCTATAAAAATTGTATTAAATTGGTGAATATTTTTCTTTTGTCTGTTGAAATAATCGTGGGACCCCCACTCAGTGCCTTGCAACCCTTGACCGTTGAGCCGGCGACTCCCAGAGAAGGCGACTCCCAGAGAAGGCAACAAAGTGGTCGAGAGAGGAAGGATCCTGGCAATTGAGAAACACCCTATCACTCATGACTTAGAAGCGTTTTGAGGCCCCTGAAACCATAAATTCTGATATATCGAGTGAAATTACCATCATTTTTCCTCACTTTACCTTCCGGCTTTATATTGACAGGCTTGAATGGCCCTTGCCTGTGGTCCTGGCTGCAGCCCTACACCGCAGTGACTTATGGGGCAGCTGGCCACATGGTTAGCCCTTCATAAATCAGCCTTATGATGGATGTGATTCGGCTTCCTCCTTCATCCCTCATCATCACGGCCTAGGCTGCGGGCTCCGCTGCTCATAATGCCACAGGGAGGAGCAAACAACCTACCACCAGCAAACACTCAAGGATTTCCATCTTACAGCAGGGTGCAAGGTAAAAAGGCTGGCGTTTCAGGGTTCATGATGGTGGTTTTTATGAACATTTACCACAGGAATATTCTGGCATAAATAAATGCGGCTGGTGCTGTAGAAGTAAAATTTTGGATTTACATTGTCAAAAATATGTCCAACTGTACTACAACATTATCGTTGTACTTGTTGCAATAACAATAAAGATTATTCATTCATGTTGACATTTGTCCTTCCAAATCCCAATAAGTTGCATTCATGTAACAGTTTCAGTTGGAGCAGGTGCCTATACATCTCTGCGGGAGATGAACAGTTTTTGAAAATTGACAAATGTTGTGCTTGATCATTATAAGATAGAGATTGGATTGACAAACCTGCCATATCATTCTCATGGCAGAAAGACCTCTCCACTGGCCATCATCATGCACATGGTGTTGAATATTGTCACCACTTTTGAACACCTTTATGAGGAAATATTTAGACCTCAGTTCATTTGTGCTGACAGAGAAGACATTGAACTTCGTGACATATGCATGACGTCATCAAAAGTATCGATATTAGCATCAAAAGTATTGTATCGTGCCAAAAAATATCGCGATTATGTAGATTCTGATTAATTTATGACAATTTGTCTTTTTGCACCAGAAGAGAGTTGAACCAGCGCCCTTTTGGGACAGGATGCGAACACTACACTTACTGACTGGGTTCTCGCCCTATTGTATTTGCTAATCAAAAAGCTAATTGTCTTGCAAATGAACTGAAGAAAATGGCCCCTTTAGCATGCTTGCGTAATAATCCATTCCCTAAAGGTTCGCTGGGAAATTGTGCATGTTTCACTGCAGAGCGGAACATATAGACTACTTCAATTATCCTGCTCAATATATGGATTGCACTCAAGTTATACGGGAGCGGCACATTAGTCCAATTACCTGACGTAGCCAAAACAGACATGGAAAATGGGGTATTGCTTATCAGGCTGTAAGGCGCAATCCTGTTAATTACATATGGAATTAAAACACGTTGACATATATGTACATTTATGTAAACTGTTTGCGTGGGCTGTAGATGGAGCAGGATTAAGGCAAGACTGCAGGTGAATAAGGACTATATAGGAATTGAGTGAAATTTAACTTTTACTGTATATTACTGACATAAATATGAGAAAGTAATGTATTATGGTCAGATTAAAATTCATGGTTTTATTTTGTTCATACATTAGTTGCAAATCGTAGGCAAAAAATCTTCAGTCTTCATCTGTACTCTGTAGTTGAAGTGTAGGGCATTTCGATCTTAGTCCAAAGATCGTCATCAGCTTAATAACGACTTGTGCACGCTGTGGGTCTCTTAAGAGTAAACCAGAAGGAGGAGTAACCTCTAAGTCCCTCCTCTCTTGGTGCTAAACGTAGGAGAACACCTAGCTTATTCATACTTAATATGGCTTGTTACCTCTGTATTGTCTCACCCTGGGCTAACTTCTAAGTCTGTTGACACTACCTGTGGAGACCCACAGCGTGCTCAAGTCTTTAGTAGCTGATGACGATCTTTGGACTAAGATCGAAACATCCTACACTTCAACTACAGAGTGCAGATGAAGACTGAAGAATTTTTGCCTACGATGGACAACTCCTGTACGACTGAGTACACAAACAAAAATTAGTTGCAAATATTTTTTCAGAGGGGATTTTAGATATCTTCTTTAGTTTTTGAATAAGCTCATTAGTGAATACATTTTCCCTTGTTTTTTGGGGTTCAAAACTCAATAATTAATGATTGGAACAACACAGCATCACTAAGGAGCGGCCGTCACGAGAAGGACCATGGAAGGCGTCACCGTGATCCCCCCCTCTCCCCAATCCCCCACCCCCATCCAGCCTGTCCGTCCTGGGAGAGGATCTCCCCCTTCATGTGGATCTCCCCGAGGTTTCTTCGTTTTGTCCCAATGGGTGTTTGGAGTTTTTCCTTGCCATGAAGGAGGGTCTAAGGACAGGGGATGCCCCAGCACTATATTTTAATAATTGTCTAAATTTGTCTTGCTATTTTCTGTGAACCCTGCGAGGCGACTTTGTGATTCTGGGCTATACAAAATAAATTGAATTGAATGAATTGAATAAATCTGGCTAGGAATTAGATATTGAAAAATTCCTCTTGTCCAAGACTGGAAAGTTTGACGACTGTAGGAGTGTTGTTGCTAGAGTGTAAGAAAAAAGCATTTTGAGAAAATTACCATTGAGTTTACAATTGTCTGTATAAGTCTATGGAGAAACATTGAATCGGTGCAATAAATGAACACCTTATTGTAAAGATCTGGCAATTTATTTGATTGTAGGTGAAAGTTTTTATGTGAAAATATTGACTTTTGCCTGTTGTGTGGCCCCTTAAATGTTTTTTTTTATTTTGTTGATATATTGGGCAATAGCAGTTGCTTCATGAGGCTTGATGATTTGTCAAATAGAACCGTCTGAAAATCAACAGAGACAGATATCAAACAGCCAAATAGACGACCACATGCAATACTAACTTTAAACTAACTCACTTCTCAACATAACAGTGATATAATATGATCCATATTTTTGCAACTTATTACCAAATGCCTGAGCACTGCCCAAATACGATATGCTCCATAAGCCGACTGTGAGCACTCTGTTCTATTTGATTTGTACATAGATAGTTTTGGACATAATCCTCTTCTCTTGTTATCTTATTATCCCCAAACAGCACAACAGTGTTAGGCTGACTTATAAACTGATCTGGGATTTCAGCTGTTGCTTTTTACATCAAATCAAACACATTTTGGGTCACGAGCTGAGATTCTGCTGTCGGGGCAGGTCATGGGCTGAACAAATTTTAACAAACAAATGATTATTTAATATGTGTAATGGGGTCATATGACTGGAATAATAATGATACAAGCAGGAAAACACAACAAAAATAATACAATTGTTGTACGGGTTCTAGTGATCAAAAATCATACACTCACATTAACAGAAGCATATATTAGTGCTTCTAAACATAAAAGGTTATTATTTGAATTTATTCTTACTATTTTGGGACTAATTTAGTTCCATAAATATGCAAAATCTTTGACACCTCATACTACATTTTTAGCACTAATATACTGTACATAAGTCCTTACATTATGCCCACCATGCTCTAAAGCAGGGCTGCTCAAACTTTTATCCATGGAGGGCCAAAATTGTGCATAAAAGGCCAAATGCAAACAGATGTGTGATTAAATATCGGTTCATTACTGTGCTATTGAGTAGGACATGTTGTTTTGGTGTCATTAGTAACTATTGACAGTCTATTCAGTCAAAAATTAATCAAAGTAATACGTAAGTACCATCTCGAGGGCCAAAGGAAAAAAAAAAAAAAATTACTAAAACAAAAGGTTCTGTACTAACTGTATCTAATATTGTTTGGAAGATTGGTGATTGTGTAACATTCAACAAACCCCTTGAATTCAGCTGCTCCTGTCTACGTTCCCAAACAGGGTTCTTACAGCCAAACTGCTTAACTTAAAGCCCCAGTAAGGAATTCTGTACTTGTTTTCATCAGTAGGTGTCAGCTGCCTCCTCACCCAAAAAGTTCATACTGTCTCCTTAGTTTAAACTGTTTAAAACATTTTTTTTTAAAGCAAGACAGGAGCTTTGTTCACCTGCTTGACTAGTTTCAGCTACTTTCTGTAGGCTTTGTCAGACTTCATCAGATGTCTGACTGTCTGACTGGCGAATCATGTATCACTGTTAATTTCTTTCTTCTTTTTTTGGTCTTTTCTTACGTCCTATTTGTTTTCTCTTCCCCCTTTATTCCCTTTTATTTTCTTTCTTTTTCTAAAGAAAAAGAAAACATTTTAAAACAAATGTACCTAAGTAATGTAAGTAAACATAATGATACTTAGCTTTATTTGCAAACTACAACCTATTCAAGTCTGCTTTTTAGCATTTAGAATATAATTGTTCCATTTACAACTACATTTATAGTGCAGAAGTTTTATATCCCACACCCCTTGAACGCCTCACAAGTCTCTTGGTGGTTTTCACAGCTACTATAAAGGTAAACAAGATCTGACAGTTATATTAAACAATAAAACAAACAGACTTGAACCTTTCATGCTTTTTTCAGTTCACTATCTTTGGAACTTCTTTCATAATGCTAAACCACGAAGCGCTAACTGTTGCTGCTTCATGTTTTTTTGCTATCCTTGCACATGGCGGTGTTTACTGGTGGAGGGGCAGGTGAATGATGTGGTGGGGTGATCTACACATGTAATGTGGAAATGCAACAGGGTGATCTTTTTACTCATTGGGGCTTTGACATTTTCCCGCTAACGTCAACCTCCTTTCAAAACTCCCCAGCGTCATCGTTCTAAAGCTGCCCACAAAATTTGACTAAGTCCACCTTAAACTCATTCTGAATAGCACCATGACATGTTTTTTTCCAAGCAGAGTAAGCATTAATGCATAAATCGGCGACACACTGGAGGTTACGGCCATTTTATCAGTCTGTGCAGAGTGGAGCTGCATGGTCGCACTTCAACAACTCGCCATAGAACTTTTTTTTTTTTTTCTCTTCCTCGCAGTCGATTTTAATGGCACTGGCGCTTTTTATTTTTAATCTCCCTCTCCACGCCGGCCAGGGAAACAATGCTTGGTTCCGGGAAGAGTCTTAATGTGGTTGGCTATTGGTGTTTTCTTATCTGCGAGTCCCAGAAGGCGCTTAGTAATAGGTGCAGGGATGGTGAGGTGTGAGCTAGTCTATGGCTTGTGGCAGTGAGTGGTGTCTGTGTGGTTTATATCTGCGGCCGATTCCCCCAGAGGGACATTCAGGTGCGGCGGTGGTTGTGGCAAACGTTATATAAGGAGACAATCCGAGTCTACTGAGGACAAGAGAATGGCCGTTTCTATTGTCAACACAGAAGATGAAACAAGGGTGGGGGTAATTATTTTCTTTACAGATTTAAGGGGAGACAATGCAGGCAAAAACAAAAAGTTTGAGGGCAAGTTTGGAAAAATAAATGAAGAGTTCGTTTGCAGAAGCAGATATCTCCGTTTTGAATTCTTTGCTAAGCTGTTTTAAATATCTATTACCGTCCTCTACAGGTAGCACCAGTAAAGTTAAAGGTGAATTAATTTGATCAATAACAAGTGACTTCATATTTCTGATGCACTAAAATAGATCTGGTCATTAAAATCTCATCTACAAAAAGAGAAAACTACAAGTATATGTTGATTTTTGTCAATGGCACTTATCTGTTTTTGCAAATGAACTCTTCAAATTAACTAATCTTTACAATAAGGAGAGTATATATTTTCTCCATAGAACTATATGGGAAATTCTAACTTCATTGAGTCCACTTTAGTAGCTCCTAGACTCCAAACGTTGTGTATTTAACTGATCAGTGTTGGGTAGTAAGTAACTCATTACGTTGCATTATTTAAGTATGAAAGAAACGCGTTGGAGTTACCAATAGTATACAAAACAACATATAATAATAATAATAATATCTATATGTCTATTTGGCGTTAATGTTTTCCAACACTGAAAGCTCCATTTCACAAACCGAGCCGCCGTAGAAACTAAACCACACAAACAACTGCTAGGTATCAGTAAATGCAGAAATAATAGTTTGATAAATCAGCTTCTCTGAGCTCTATTTATGTTTTCATACAGCCAAACTACAGGAACAGTCCACAATAAGAGGCATCAACAAGCTAACATCCTTAAATAGCAATGAAATAGCCAATTGTTAGCGTCAGAGCTAAAGATGAACACATTAGTCTTTGCAGAGAGTTAATCAACAAATGCGCTGAGAAGCTCCGCTATTTTGAGAAACAAATTGGGTAAATAAATGACATAAATATGTTCACCTAGACCAGTGCTTCTCAAACTGTGGTCCGTGGACCACTGGTGGTCCGCCAGCGCTGCCTGGTGGTCCGTAAGAAATTTTTCGAAATAAAATTGCATTTAGTGCACTTGATGCAAGTCATACATTTTTAGACTGTCACACTTAATTTCAATACAATATAGCCAATTTTGCCCTACAAAGACACTGTAGAAATATGTTTTGTTGGTTCAGCACTTTGTCCTGAGAGGGGTCGCGCTGTCAGTCACAGGTCCACCACTTATTTGGTCTTTGATTGAACAGACGGCTTTATTAAAATAAAGAAACAGCCTAAAAGCAGCATTATGTTTGTTAATATCTTTATTATTATTAGATCAATGCATTTTTATTGACATTGTCAGGTTCAGCTTTTGGAATCAGGCATAAATCCAAAGCATAATCATAATAATGATCATAATATAATTTAATTTCTATGTAATTTCTAAGTATTTTTGGCCTGTGTTAGGGCGACTTAGTGGGCTAGGTGGTTCTCAAATCATTTTTGGAGCAGAAAGTGGTCCTTGGTCTGATAAAGTTTGAGAAACACTGACCTATGCTATGATGGAGTAAGTGCATCTGGCTCCTCTGTCGCACAGGAAGAGAGATGACCTGAACTAACTAGTTACTTTGTTGAAAAAGTAGCTAGCACTAGAAAAACACATGCGGCACAGGGGGGTGTAAAAGGATGTACATTGGAGAAACAGATGGGTCACTCTTTTGAGGGCAGAGATACATGCCTGTTGGATAAAGAGCAGCAGTGGTTTGAGAGAGAGGTAAAGGAGGTCATATATGAGAGAGATCAATGCGCCCGACCATCAACAGATGAAGAGGACTCCGGTTGCTGCTGTCTGCCACCTGGGACAGAGCCGTCCGAAGAATGCCCCAGATATGGCTTTAGACCCAGGTCATGTCTGGGGCACCCACCAGTGATGCCTGGATCTGCAGCATACAGTACACACCCAACACATCTATATCAGCTCTCTAAGAAAAGTATGGAATTATGCTTTAATTAAAATAAATGAAACATTCTGGAATTAATTGAAAATGTTATGTCAAAGTTTTTCACATAACCCTGTTAATTAAATGTAAACCAATGTTGTTGTTTACTGTGAACAAATTAGATGAATTATAATTAATTGTAATTATTATTATTAATTGTATTCTTGAGTGAGGTGGGTGTGTCTGCTACGGACAACTGCCCTGAGGAAGCTGGATGGACAGTGAAACTATTGGCACTTCTTGAATGTGAGTCCAGTTGTTTTTGTCTCATCTTTGATTTTGAATTACTACCTGGATGACTGAGAATTTGCATCATTTAGCTAGTAGATAACTTGAGCATGCAACACTGGTGTGTTATGTTACTCCTCGTAACTCTACAAAAGTAATCTGAGTAACTCTAATACGGTAACGCATTACCCCCCAACACTGTAACTGATACAGCTGTGGCCAAAAGTTTACATCCCCTGGCAGAATGTCAGGGGATGTAAACATTTCATAGAATATGAATAACACAAAAACCTTTATTTCACTCATGGTTAGTGGTTGCGTCAAGCCATGTATTGTTTACACTAAACTAGTGAAATGCCCCTGATCAAAAGTTTACATATCTTGAAGCAAAGTCCTGTATTTCAGCTGAAGCTGAACAATTTTCCTGGCAGTTGTTGAAGGTCATGTAAACGTTAGATCAGGGACAGTTGAGTAGTTTCTGTTTCATGATTTCAAAAGAGTAAACTCAGTTCTTTGACAATAAATGGCTTTGCACAGTGGAAAGAAATCTTTTTGTGTTATCATTCATATATATGAGAAATGGCCAAAGGATACAAGAGTAAACATTTGGCCACAACTGTATACTGGTATTGATATGTACTGATATAACTATTATAACTAATATATCAACAAAATCAGAAGGGGAGGGGGAGGTCATTTACTTTTAAAATGTTGTCACCACAATGTGAGACAATTTCCCAAAAACTGAGAAATTGAAAAAGTTGCGTTTTTCCTGCAGTGTCTGTGCTTAAAATATGCTTATCTTCTTAAACAATAGCAACCAAATTCAAATGACGTCAAACAGGGTAAAGGCTCATCGTGTGTAGTTCAGCTCCTTTTCTCTCCTCTGCTGCAGCAAAGCAAAGCCCTTTACGCTTGTGATATGTTGATGTAAAAGTCTTTGATATTGCAAATTACTTGAGCTAGTTTATTGTTCATTTTAAGGTTGAGCTTTGGTTCATTGGTTCCAATATTTCCCTGGAGACCCCCCCCCCCATCCCAACCCCTTCTCCTCCCCGGCTCCAGTTTGTGAATGGTTACAGTGGTCCTCCTGTAATTGAGAAAACCCTAAAGGTCGAAGCACCGGCCGAGCGCTGTGAAGGAGGCTGTGCTTGATTTAGTAGCACTGAGCAGAGGTAGCTGTCAGAGAGGCCATTCACTGACCAAATGAGCGCATGAAACTTTAATGGCTGAAAGGCAATCTTTACTGCGGTCTGCTATTGATGAGGATGGCCATTGGTAATAGGCACAAACCCCAGGACAGTAAACACTAAGCTTCTCGTAGGGTACAGCTGCAGTAAAATACACATTCACACTCTTTACTCCTCACTCACCACGAGAGATGCACTGATCCACTTTTCTTTAAACTTCCAATAACGATACTCATGGTTTCCAATATCCGATACCAACTGATATCGTGATACCTTCTTAACACATCGAGTGCCACACTGTGTTTGGGATTTAGTGCCAACAATTCAGACCATTTTTGATGTTTTTTTGTAGCATGACAGCGCATTGTAGGGCTGCTCGATTATAGAAAAATAATAATCACAACTATTTTTGTCCTAATTGAATTCGTGATTATTCAAACGATTATTTGTTTGATGGTATTTTCTTAAACAAAACAATGCTAAAAATATATTTTTGGATAATTATGAAAGTGCATATTCACTGCCCCCTGCTGGCCTGCACTCACACCTACACCTGCACACACGCAAGAAGATGACATCATTGTGGTGTGCTGGGAGTTTTTGAGACTCTTCTCTGTTGAGTTTTGGATTAATCTGCACAAGGAGCAGCAGGACAAAAGATACAAGAGGCTCCAAACCTGTTGCTGCTTCCTAAAAGGTAAACATGAACCAGTGCGTTATCACCAGTGACTGATAGATTGTTATGGTTTTTACCAGACAAACAGCAGTGCTTATGCCGCACTGCATGTGTCACACTACAGGGATGTT
>OMNZ01034691.1:0-19401 GCA_900303255.1 Lesueurigobius sanzi | reverse complement strand
CCCCACTGGAAAAAGTAACTTCTTCAGCAGAAAAACATATGTATTATTGCATTTTTAGTTTTTTTACTTTGTTATTTGGCTCCAATTCACAAATATAGTTATGTATTCCCCTAAACTAAACATTACACTGTTTGTCTTTCTATTTTACCTTGAATTCATCCTGTCCCCGACCCCCACTTTGGGAACAACTGGTCTAGTGGGCCATCACCTGCAGCTGTGTATATAAGCCCAGTCGATTCCAGGCTCAACTCCTGGCTGATGATAGTTGGATGACTATTGAAACGTTCTGGAGTTACATCAAATCTAAAACCTGTCCAGTTGACAAAGATTGTATCTTAACAAGAGAAAGGGCTTTAAAAATGTTGACTGGATGGAATTATGTTATGTAAAAGTGTTATTTTTAGTTGTGAAAGTATTATATCTGCACTCTTCGCTTTTAATGTAATTAATTCATGATTATGTTTCATTGATTGATTTTATTTCTTATAATTGTATGAATGAATGAATTAAATTTTATTATTGTGTCTTGCATATTTCCGTATGCCCAGCCCTTTCATGGGCTTATAAGACACCAATAAAGTACAATCAGTTTCCAGACAGAGGCACAACATACAATATTTCACTTATTTAAATAAGCTGGACTGCCGTCGCTCCCAGGCTTTACCAACAAAAGTAGCCAATTTAAACACATTGGAATTAAACAACCATTTCAACTTTTCGTCGTCACTGCTCCAAAACATTTCAGGATAACAAATAATCCACTAAACAACACATTACGGATCTCATCATACAGGGGACAATACAAAACAAAATGAGTTTCATTTTCCACTTCTCCTAAATCACAAAGTTAAAAAGCCTGTCTTCTTCTGGAGTTTGAGTAAACCTTCCAGTTTCTAAGGCCAGGGGTAGGATTCCAGTACGCAGTTGAGCAATCAGAGATCTTTGGTTTCTTGTAAGATTTGCCTTAACATACATAACACACATTGTATGTAATTGTGAAGCACTTTGAATTGTGCTTCACAAATAAATCTGCCTTCCCTTGCCTGAATATGGTGAGTATTTGAGCAATTTGTCTCTTCCCAATGCATTTGTCAGAACAGATAGAGTTAATGGCATACACATGTGGTTATTTGTGTACTTGTCCTGGTCAAGTCTGGTAAATGGACTGATCTGAAAATCCCCCAGGGTAATAACTGTACTGTAAGCCTGTATGCCCCCGGTATAGGGACAGAGAGGGTAATATGGGGACAGTGACTGCAGTAGGATATAAAAAAATAATTGTAAAATCCTCGCTTCAACTGGCTCAAAAACTTGAGTCACAGCAAAGCAGTGTCATGCTGTAGTGAACTCAAAACAACCTGAAAATACAGACCCAAGAGAACATTTACACTTTACTACTTACATTTATGGACGTTATCAATAAAATATATTGGAAGTTTTCTTTTAGTATAATATGAAGGAAAATAGTCATTAAATGCATAAGAAATGAACTTTTCCTCCAACAAAATCTTAACTGATAGAGCCAGACTCTGCGTTTAGTTTGTTTCTGTTTTTAATTAAACACAAAATTATTCAGGGGAAACATTGATTTTTTGCATGAGTTAGTTACAGTACATTGGCAGGGCCGGCTCAACCTAATAAGCAGACTATGCAGCTGCTTAGGCCCCCCAAGACTACAAGGGGGCCCACAATAGTGCCAATTTGAACTGCAGGTAATGTGTGCCTCATACATTTCCCTCAAATGTCGAATGTATCCTCAAAAATAACTACAAAAAGTAATTTAGAAATAAAGAAAATGTTTGTTTGATTTGAGCAACTAATTTCAAGAAATTTGCCAGTGGGGTAAGTTTTTTACACATACACAAAACACATCATCAACATTCTTATTTTAAATTAAATTAAATTAATATTGTTTTATCTATATAAATATATATTTTTTGATTGATATATTTTGAGTGTGATTAGATATAATCTAGAGCAGCCATCCCCAAACTTGAGAAGAGTCGCTCTCAGTGACAATACTGTTTCCTTGTTAATATGGGAATACATTATAAACTTTTGATGTGATTGATTTGTGGACAACCTTTGGAGCCCCCCGTGCAGTGCCTCTGAGGACCCCCCAGTGGGCTCCGGACCCCACTTTGGGAATCAGTGATCTAGAGTAAAGAGTAAACTAGAGTACAATACAGAATTCTTCAAGAGCATACATGTCGTAATTTTAAGATTAAGAAGTTTTACTCATTTCTAAATGTCTTTTTGCAGTGTAGTCCACTTTCTTATAGTCAGGATGAAGGGTGGGGGGACTGACTCTGTGTCTCATTTATGGGAATATATACAGTAAGTTACAAGGGCCCCATGACATAATTCTGCTTAGGGCCCTGTAAATGCTTGGGCCTGTACATTGGTAATTAAATACTTTCAAGCCCATACAACGGAGAAAACTTGATTCAGCAAACTCACAACACAGCACAGCGTCATGCCAAACGCCCCCACAACCCACAACCCACGATCACACACATTTCCCACACACATACGCAAACATGCCAGCGATGATGCCACCACTACGCCGGCTCTGCCTCTGCATCCCTCACGTCGCCACGGAAACGACCCCCCTCCCTCCGTCGCCCCGGTAACCGCGTCCACGAGGATTCATAGTGTTCACCTGTAGAGCGTCCCGATTGGCTGACGGTGTGGAAGTTATTCGATACAAGGGTCATCTATACCCAAGGCATTTTTGTAAATATTTCAGCTCTGATTGTTCCAAAATATGAGATAAATCTCAGATCATAATCTAATCAGAGCAGAAAGAGGACTCTCTCGCTCTCACACTTTCACAATCCCAGACTGAATTTTAGAGATTCTTAGCTTCCAAATGAGGAATGACATGCAAACCTTGTACAAAGAGCATCCTATAGACATTAGCTTTAAGTTTACTTTATCAACACGTCCTCAAACTGCATCACTTCAGCTTCATGTGGAAAAAGGTTTTTAAAAATGACACTTTTCAAGCGCTTGTAACCGATTCCAACCGATGAATCATAAAAATAATGGTTAGTGACAGCCCTAATGGAGATGTTGACTAAAGGCAGACAAATATGAGATTTAAAATGAAGGAAACTGATATTTGTTTTGTAAAAGAGTGTTGTAAGAAGGGGTGGGATTCTACACTTCTTCCCACTCCTATTTGGACATGTACCTGTTCATCATTTCTTTTTGCGCATTGGCATAATGGATGTACAATTATGTACAATGTTTTTTATCAATGTCCGAATAAATTCATTCATCCATTCATAAATAGATTAGGTCCTCATCCAAATCCTTCCACCGACTGCCCACAGCAAAACTAGCATTCTCTGTGTCTAGCTGGTCATACGGAGCATGCTTTGTTTTGCTGGCAACATTAGCTAGTATTCAAAAGGTTACGCAGTGTACCTTTAATTATTGATTTATTTTGGTTGGGACAGTGCATGTTCGTGAACACACATGGGACTCACGCCTGTAAACACGCCACATATGTAAATATAGTTCAGCTCTTCATAACCAGTTTAACAAGTTTATTTTATTTATTTATTTGATGTGGACATGGCAGTTTACATCGGACAAACCAGATATATTGCCTTAAGTGTTATAGCAAAGCATGCTAATTTTCAACACCTGTCCATAGAAGGCTTTTCACACACAAGTATACAGATACAAATTTACAATTTAAAATGCAATTCAAACATGTGAACACCTTTGCTCTGACTTCAGCCACAGTTTCAGACGTCTGCAGAAGACGTTCAAGTCAGTCTGCAGCTTTAAGTCTGTGGGAAGAGCGTTCCTCAGTCTGGCTCCTGGAGGACAAGGTGGACTGTCCAAAGGATGTCCTGAACATAGGAAGCACACAGTCCCCACTGACTGAGGCTCTGGTGTTAGGTCTTCCAGAGCCATGACGTCTGAGAGCCAGAGCAGAGAGCAGCGGTGGCACATGATTTGTGAGGCATTTAAAAAACAATTTCAAAGTGCTAAAATTTACAAAATGTTCAAATGTTAAAAGCTTTTTGTGTTTTTTAATGATGTCATAATGATGCCACCTCAAAGGTTTTCTATCAAATACCTTGATTGCCTGATTGTACAGGGAGATAACTGGCTTTAAGTTCGAGGGCAAAGTTTGTGACCACGAGGTCAGACAATACGAAAGATGAGAAAAAAACATTGCTTGTAAATATAAGAGCAGCTTGACGCGACAGCTCTCTTCTAATAAAACGAAAGCAGTTTATATTGGACTTAATCTTTTTACACACATGTTTTACCTGGCTTTGGAATTTTAGGTTATTATCAAAAGTATTTAGTCTCTTTTACTTCTTCAATAATTTCATTATTTATACATACCTTAAAGAAATTATTATTGAAAGGTTGTGGTTTTATAGAGAAGCACATTGAGGCAGTCTTCTTTACATTTAGGGTTAATTGAGATTGTTGAAGCCAGGTTGAAATGTTGGATAGAGCTTCTGTCAACTGCTGCCCAGCTAAAGTAGAATTCTTTGCAGAGACATGAATAATTGTGTCATGTGCATAGAGCTGGCAGTCGACTCCCTTGCAACAGTTTGGAAGGTCATTTATGTACATTGTGAGCAACAATGGCCCTAACACGGAGCCTTGTGGCACTCCCAGGTCATTAGGGCGAAGACTAGATTTTATGCCATTGACCTTAACACACTGCTGCCTACCCTCAAGATACGTTTTGAACCAAGCTTGTGCTTGAGCAGATATTTTGAAAGACTGGATTTTTTTCAATAAAACGCTAGTATCAAAGGCTTTTTTAAGGTCTAGAAAAACAGCACCAACAACTTGACCTTTGTCCAGACAGCTCTTAATCTGTTCCAGCAAGAAACAATTTGCAGTTTCTGTGCTGTACTTTTACAGTAATATTGTAAAAGAGATTCTTTATAGAGCAATAAACAACAAAATCCTATATGTTTCTTCAAATTAAGAGAAAATCATTATAATCTCAGAGGTGTATTTATTATTGAATGTGCTAAAGCAAGAACTAATGTGAAATCAATGTTTCTGTTCCCTGGGTAAAATTATGGACTGAATTAACAGAAGATTTGAAGAAATGTACTTCTTTGTTACAATTCAAAACAAAATCTTAAGTTTCAAATATTTCAAGGATATGAAAAGTGTGCATAAAACATTTTCATGTGATGTTGAATATTTTATAATACGTGGGAATCTTAAAAGCTGGTTAAACTGAAGGTGTGGAATAGGGTAGGCTGCTTCTGCCTATTCCATTTTTGGTTGCAATTTACTATGTTGTATGATTGTTTGAATTGTATCTTTATGTTAATGTGATGACCAAAATAAAAGAATCAATAAATCAATCAAAAATGTCAGGTAGTCTTCACATTGATGTAAAGCCAGTCCAATATAAAATAACAAAGTATGGCCCAACAGGTGGCTAATGACTCTACACAATGATGTCCGTTTGGTGAAATAACTTCAACGTCTTTCTTTGAGTTTAACGGGAACAGGCCCATCTTTAGAGAAAACCGCCGGCACCTGCTGCCTGTTTCTATGGTTACGAGTGTTGGTGAGGACATATGATGAGATGTGAGGGGCGGGAAGGAGACAGAGAGACAGATGCACGCAGGAAAACTCAGGTTAAGTTTAAAGGAACAGGCCACCGTTTTCCATACGGAGATATGTTCTTACCCGAGCTTAGACGAGTTGACGCGTACCTGTCTGGTCTTTGTGCGTGCCCTCAGTAATAAAAAGGTAGTATCTTCACTCTCACACAAAGAGTGAAGATTACTACGCCTTACAATATAAAAAATATATGAAAATATATGAAAAACTGTCCAAAACCCACGGACACACAACGCAAACGGAAAGTCCAGTGTAGTTTAAAGCCACTGCCCTCCTCTAAGGATCAAGGGCTGCCTCTTTTCTCCCTCCCTTACTGAAAAGCAGCTCTGATGACCTTGATTTTGAGATTGTGTCATTTGAAATACTGATTTTTACCTAGAAATACACCTGTAGCCTGTTTAACACAGAAAACAGCATGACAAAAACCCAGCATTCACCCTGTACATTCAATAATCATTCACAACTCTGCTTTCACATCACGCAAATGTGGTCGATGTGTTGACAACAGCTAAAAGCATGTGGGTCGTTCATAATTTGCGATGTTTCACAGCTAAATGCTATCTGAAACGTACCCGGCTTGCTAACTAACCCTTTTATTTGTATGGTGAAAACAAGTCATCAAAATGGAACATCATGTGATAGATAACAAGAGCAATTTTTTCTCCACAAAACATCTTCAAGAACCATTAATGGTCCAAATGCCACCAATCTACTGGACTGTATGCACCCGAGACACCACTCCACGTCCCTATATGTTATCACCATAGCAACAAAGTGACTGCCTCCAACACTGGGGACAACGGTCTGAACAAAGCGTACTTCTCTCTCTCTTCCCTCTCCCGTTCTACTCTGCCTCTTTTCTCCCTTCATTCCTTCCTTCATTCATTTCTTCGTTCTCTCCCTTTCTGTCCCTTCCTTTCCCGTTCTCCCTTTGCCTTTACCGCTCTCTCCTGCCTCCTCTGGTTCCTCCTCTTCCCTCCGTCTCTCCTCTCTCATCCTTCCTGTAAAAGGTGCAGAGTGGAGCGATGACGACATCAGCCGCACTCTGGCCATGTGCTCAGTGCGCACATGGCTCAGCGAGAGGGAGGGAGGGAGTCTCGCCAAACAGCAGGTGAAATAAGGCTATCGAGCCGCTCTAGGCCACAATAGGAATAATATGTGTATTTGCGGTTTGAAGGGAGACACTACAGGCAAAACTTTTTCAATTTTCAGATTTTGGGACAGTTTACTCTCTTAGCATATAGCTTATCTTAGCCTTCACCTGGAAACAAATCTTTACAGTTAGGAGTCTAATTACTGTGGGACGCACGGTAGCACAGAGGTTAGCGCTCGTGCTTCACAGCTAGAAGGGGCCTTTCTGTGTGGAGTTTACATGTTTGTTTCCCCTACCACTAAAAACATGTACAATAGATCAGGATGAATGAGAGTGTGTTTGTGAGTGCTACAACCCGGAGTGGTGTTTACATGCATGGCTCTCATGTATGTTCATTAACATGCTTTGTCCCAACCAAATAAACAAACAAACAAACACTGAATCAACGTTTCTCCATAGAACTATATGGGAAGTTGTAAATTCAAAGAACATTTTCTCAAAATGCATTTCTCTTTCATTGTGGCGGCAACATCTCCACTTTAGTAGCTCCTACAGACTCCAAACTTTACAGTCTTGAACTTAACAATATTGTGAAGGTTTGTTCAGAGGCATTTTTCAATACTTAATTGCTGGCCTGATTTATTCAGTTTTGAACCCTAACCCTAACAAAGAAAAATAAAGAAGAATTTTCAATTTATACAGATAATAATAAAATACTAGTAACAATAGTGTGTGTTCAAAATATCCAAAATCCCCTCTGAACAAATCTTTGTAACTAAAGTATCATCAAAAAAAAAAAAACATACATCTAAACCTGGCTCTATCCATTTATCTAAATTTCGTCACCAAACCTTTTCAATTTTTATGCATAAAATTCCTAACTATTATAAAAACATAAAATGACAGAAAACTTCCAATAACCTACATTTTTTCCTCATATTTATGTTTATGTAATTTCATGTTTTGTTTAATGCAGCAAATGGGCAGCTGCTGCTTACGTTCACCCTCACACTCCTACCATAGGGTGGCCTGCACAGTTCAGAGACACTGCCGGATTCACATAAAGGTGCTAAGAAGTGTACATAAACTATTATAAACTCAAAACTGTGCTGGATTCGTTTGGCAGGGCAGCGCTAATCACTCATCATTACTTAAGCGAGCATCTTCACCAAACCCGTTCTGCTAATGTTTGTTGGTTTATTTGGTTGGGACAGTGCGTGCACATGAAGAATGCACGTGAACACACCACTCCGGATTGTAGCTAATTTCCATCCGTTGTCCCACATTCGCACTCACAAACTCACTCTCATTCATCCTGGCCTATTGTACATGTTTTTAGTGGTAGGGGAAACCGGAGCACCTGGAGGAAACCTACGCAGACACGGGGAGAACATGCAAACTCCACACAGAAAGGAACGAACGGGACCTTCTTGCTGTGAGGCAAGAGCGCTATCCACTCTGCCACCGTGCCGCCATCTGGAACCAATCCATCGGGAACACATGTATTCTTAGGAATCCAGTCAAGTTTTTCTGATATACTTTGCCTACCTAATACCCAGTACCCAAAACACAGTCCTCTAGGTTTTGCCAGATGAAGATCGAGAAACAGACTCAGACACGGGGAGACGGCTACTCCAGAATGGATACGTTTTACTGGAATGCTTAGATGACCGTAAAACGAACAAAAGCCCTCTAACACTTTGTAAATAATGACATTCAACCTAAGCCGAAGCCAAATCTAACAGTTGAGTTTAGATGAAGCTGCTGCACATCTCTGAAGTGAGCCCTGTTTGAATTATGTAAAAACCTTCTGAGTTCAGCCATAAAAAAAAATATTTTGCAGAACAACATAGACATGTGGCCTCATAGAAACCTGAGAATAATCCATACACGCATGGAAAAAAACAAACAATTTTACAGAAGTGCTTATACTGCATCTTATTGTAACCTGCATCATTTAATCTTTTCTCTTCACAGCTATTGAAATGTAACACAATATTTCCGATTCTAAGAATACATCCTCTCTGCCAGCATGTCCTTCCCTGTGTGTGCACAAGGATGTTGACCTAAGGAACAAGTAAATCTAGGCAAATCACTCCTCTATGCATTGGTCAATGGTTGAAGATGCATATAGACGTGAATTGTGGTTCTCATTTGTGCCTTGGTGCCTAATTCGCACATTAAACTGGCAAAGGTTGTACACCAGATGCTCAAAATCTCAGATGGAGGACATGGGACAAAATCAATCAATATTAATCTTATGGCTTGATGTCTTTTCAACGGACAACATTGTGCCAGTGTGTGATCGTTTCACTTTAGTGCATTTGTGCCGACACAGGGAAGATGTTTTGTGTCAATTTTTTGTTCAATGTGGACGGACCCAGTCATTGGAGAGAAATTTGTTGGTATGAAAACGAGTGAAAACATGAAATATCACAAAATCTAGCATAGGCTGACCTCTACCTCAATGTCAATCTATGGGTTTGGATCTGTTAGTGAATGAGAAAATGGCTAATGTACTCCTCAATCACTAATACGCTCCACTGTACAGTCGTCATCAGGAAGAACAGGCAAAAGAACCCTTGGATTTCAGTGTCTATTGTATCTTAGTTCATAAAGACGAGCAAACAGATTGCATCTCAGTCAAATCACAAAGTTTTGTTCTCTGTAGCACTTTTCCCTGAGGGTCGATTCAAAAAACTAGCAGCCAGTCTTATTTTGAACCAATTCTCCCATCCTGTGGCCTATTTTTGCACAGCTAGCTCAATCCAGCTACAGAATAAAGAAAAGAAAACTGCATCGAGCTTCAGGC
Source organism: Lesueurigobius sanzi (assembly GCA_900303255.1). NCBI lineage: Eukaryota > Metazoa > Chordata > Actinopteri > Gobiiformes > Gobiidae > Lesueurigobius > Lesueurigobius sanzi. The sequence continues at coordinate 9,868 of OMNZ01034691.1, read as the reverse complement.
GGGGGGACATTTTTGACACAAATGGTATCTTTATCTCCTCAAGTTTATGCAAAACACTCATCATCTGCCACTTTGCAAAAATGTCCTTAATCATTCCTTTTAAGCTCTGAAGAACCAAGCAATAAGCAATCTATGAAAACGTTCAATTGTCTCTCATGGCAGACATGTTTATCTAGTCACAAGAGGAGAAGCCCTACCTGGATGTAACGTAGGGCACTGCGGAGGACGCTGAGGTTGGAGGTTTTCTTCTCGTCAACATTTGGCACATTCTTCTTCAGAGTCTCGAAACACTCCTTTAGATGTGCTCGCCTAAAGAGAGGGAGGTTTTTGCATTTAGGTAACGGCCAGCAGCACCCCATGTTGTATGTCAGTTCATAAGCCATTTTCCACAGTGCACAGCTTCGCGCTCGTCTACTCAGCGTGCAGTTCCTCCCATTGCAAGTAACGCAGGGCAGCGCCGCTACAACGCACGATGGAGGCAGCGAAAGTAATGCCGGCAACGGATAAGCGGAAAAAGATGGATGGATGGAGTCTGTAGGCTGCTAGGGGTACACTGTGGTCCAATATTGCTTGAAGGAGTTTATCTAGCAGTGCCAAGCCAAAAACTAGAAAAAGAAGCGGCTAAAATACACACAATGATGGTAAGCTAACGATAGCAAATGTTGGCAGTCGACCTTTCCAGAGCCACAAACTGATCAAGTTTTAACTGTTTTTCCAACATGCTCGGTATAAGGCTTTGTAACTACAATTCAAGCACACTGTTTTATATTAATTATGTCTTTTGAGAGCTTTCTCCATTGTTGGTTTTGTTCAGTGTGAATTATAAGCTACAGTACTGCATGCACCTCAAATGAAAGAAAGCCAAAATACAAACCTATTTTTTTCCAGCTTGTTGTGTACCTCCCTCGTCCCCGCTCTGCAGAAACACAAGAAGCGTATTAACAAACGCACTTTCCTCGTAAAATTGCGTAAAGTCCCAGACAGACTGACCCTCCTGGCCTCCTCTGTCCTTCGACCAACCTCATGTCTTCCATGGTCACACCATTGGGCCGGTGCTGTTGCTGTTGCTGTTGTTGCTGCTGTTGCTGTTGCTGCATTACGGCCTGCGCCGCCATGAGCGAGTGCTGCACCGTCGGGCCGTTCATGGTGGCACCGTACGGGATGTGCACTTGTGTCGGGCCCGGCTTCCCGCACGCGATGGGGGTGGGCTCTACTTTGACCTGCGCCGCACAGAGGAGGTGCCGGGGGGCCTGCTGGGACGGGGAGCAGGGCTTTTTGGCGGGCGGAGAGCAGGTGCTATTGAGGGGCGTGGCAGCCGCAGCGATGGGTGTGGTCAGTGGCAGGGGCGGGACTGAGGGGGTCGCTGTGACGACTGGCACCATGGGGATGACAGCGATGGGGACCTGTGGGGGCACCAGGGAGGGAGGCCCCGAGGCGGGGGAGTGCCGCTGCCGCTTAGAGTCATCGCTCCAGCTGATGTGGCTCGCTCTGATTGGCTGAGAGGAGGAGGTTACCAGGTCGATGCGAATGGACTCTGTCTCCTTCTTGATGTCCTTGTCTTTACAGCCATCCTCTGCAAAATATGAAAAGAAAACTGTTGAATATATCAAAAAGCAAAAGTTGTATAAAGTGCTTTGTGGGACTAAAGTTGTTTTAAAATACATAGTGGGGGTATTGCCATTCTTATTTTGTATTTTCATCTTACATGTTGTCGGTTGGAAAATGCTACTATATATTGACAAACTGATCCGTAAAGCTGGACAGATGATTGGCTGCCAGCTGGAGACATTTGTGACAGTGAGAGACAGAAGGACACAGGACAAACTGCTCTCCATCATGGACAATCCTGCACATCCTCTCCACCGGACAATAGAGGGGCAAAGGAGCTCCTTCTCTAACAGACTCCTACAGCTCCGCTGCCACAGTGAGCGTTACAAGAGCACGTTCATACATACTCCATACTGCTGTACAATAACTCAGCACTGTGATGGATAACTCTGACCTCCATGTCATAGCTCACGGTGTAGTGTTCACTTAAACTGACTTCATGTTTATCTGCTTTGTCTTTGTATATTGAAAATTCAAGATCTATCATTCTATTTTTTAGTATTAGTATCTTATCTTGTATTTTATACCTGTACATGTGTACATATTCTCAGATATGTATATGCTAAAGTACCTATATTCTGATTCTGTTCTCTTTTGATGTTCTTGTTTATTTTAAGATTACTATTTGAGCTACTGTGACAACGCAATTTCAATAAAGTCTGTCCAAGTCTATATGATCACCTTTTCCGCCTCCAGTTCAACACGCGCTGCAAATTGCCCTCTGTGTCTTTTTGACCGCCCTCCCCGCGCTCCCCATCAAAACAAACCCCTGCTGATGTAGCTACTGTCGGACACGTGCGCCAATATCAGACGGTGCTGCAGTGCAGGAGCTGGGTGGGAAATAACTTGCTGGTCACAGAGGGGGAAAGGAGCAAGCACCGCCGCTGCTCCTGGCCTCAGGCACAGCGTCTGACGATTGGACTGTCAATCATCGGGTCAGTGGGTTAAGTTGATCGCCAAAAAGGGAGAGGGACTGTAGCTGGGCAGAAAACTAGACTTGGTGTGAAAATGTAATGATTCACGCTGATAAGAGAAGAAGGGGCTGAGGCTCATTAATGAAAGTAATTAGTGCTCTATTATGCATGACCCACAGAGAGATCCAATCCTACAGGCTCTAATTATTACACTGAGCCCTGCAACAACAATCAAGTCTTTGTGAGCACGTTTTAATAAAATATTACAACAGAATAATAGATTATAAGCCTTGTTTCGATACAATACTGGTATTGTACTCCATGCCAATGCCTCGGCTTTCTACATTTCTCCATATGGGTGACTATTCTTGATCACATCTTAAATGTGAATTGTTGTTGTTCTGAACATGTTGAACACAATCCACAAACACTTTAAGTAAAAAGGAAACTCCTGTAAAGTTGCATAGTTACACAAGTGTCGGGGCGACAGACGGTAGAGCGGGTCGTCTCATGAGCAGAAGGTCGGGGGTTCGAATCCCAGCTCCCACAGGTGCAGACTGTCGTTGTGTCCTTGGGCAAGACACTTCACCCTTCACCTTTGAATGTGATGAGAGAGTGAGTGGTTGGTGGTGGTCGGAGAGACCGATGTGCTACAATAGTAGCTTGCCACCACTGAGTGTGAAATGAATGAATAATAATGCAATGTTAAGTGTCTTTGAGTGTCCCAAAAAGTGCATTATTATTATTATTATTATTATTATTGTTATTATAAGTAGCCATCTGCCTTTTTCATTTCACGGGGTAACAAAGGTTGGAGAGCCCTGGTCTAGAGTATTCAAATGCACACAGTTAATCATTTCCACTGTAATTTGTGCAAATGCAGGGGAAAGAATTATCTCCAACAATAACCTCATGTCATACAGGGATGGGCTACACAATATGGGAAAAAGAGGCGTTTTTTGATACTGGTTTTAAATATTGCAACAATATTATTGCAATATTTTACTGTTTCAGTGTGGTATAATCCAACTAAAACTAAAATTGTAAGTAATTACAAATTCAAAAACACAAAATCAGGATTAAAACAATAAGGAAACTCAAGTAAAACTAAACTTTTGCAGATTTTTGATCATTCTTGAGTCTGATATTGGTTTGTTTTTGTCCATACCGACCTTTGAGATGACTTCTGTTATGATATTGGGGGGAAAGGGAATGTTTTTTTGTATAGCGCTTTTCATATGACATAGTCACACCCAAAGCGATTCATATTGGGCTTTACAAAAATAAATTGATTGATTGATTGATTGATTGATTTACTACTACTCTATTAATTTTAGGCCAACTTAGCAAAAAATGTGTCAATTGCAGTCAGATGGAAGACTTCAGTGATATTGTGAGCAACTTCATAATTAAGGTTACGGTATAGTAAGGATATTTTGTTATAAATAAATAATTGCATGCCTGGTCGCAATTCTGATTTGATGGTAATTAAAGTTGCAGTTCTGCTTTAGGTGTAGGATGCAACATCAGTAGACACTCATTACTCATTGCCACATATAAGACAGATGCAGATTATGTAATGGAGATTAGAAAACGCAGGGTTAATTTCTTCATCTGTCTAACTCTTGACTGAGCCGAGGAGTCTAGCGATTGGACTGCTGCAGTAAGAGTGTCCCTGCGCCTCTGGGATACGTCAGCACTTCCGACCAACAGGAGAGGGGTGCGTGGAGCCAGTCAGGTGGGTCAGTCGGACCGGGTACCATGACAACAGTGATGAAAAACAGTAGGATGAAAAGCACCAAAAAAGGAAGAGACATTTTGTTCCCACGGTGTGCTCATGCCAATGCTCTCCTCTCACACACGCCAAAACACACACACACACAAGGCTGGTCCCACAGCAGAGGATCCAAAGCATGTGGAAAGTCCTCCCGTTACCATGGAAACAGCAACATTAAAAGGAAGACGATCCCAGGGATTCCTCAAAGCCACTGCAGTACTCACAGTGGCACATCTATAGCCACGATACACACACGACACATGTTTGGGCATGAGGCAACATCTGTGGTGTCTGTAGAACTGTGGACATCAGTGACTTCATCTCACCCACGTCCACTCTGACCACTCTGACCATGAGATCATGGCAATATATGAGCATTCCTTTCTTCCATTTTATGATCCCCCATATGTTTGAGTCATGAGTGTAGATTGAAATCAGCCAAAATGGAATTCACACAGCCAGTGTCATATGCCACAATCCAAGATGTAAAGAGTAAAGCTGTGTTAAGTGGGAGATGACAATGGACCTGCAAGCATTGGTAAAATATTGTTTTTATGATGAACCTATTTCCATGATAGTTGAAGCTTATGTCTGTATGGTTTTGTAAGAGCCAGCCAGGACTAAAGTACACTCGAGCAAGCAGCACACTACCACCATGAATCGGTTCCAATAGCTGAGACTCCTGACCCAGTAGTGAGTCCAAATGGGTTTCCGGGCTCATACAGAGCCCACGCTCCAGATTGCCAACTGCACGCAACATAAAGTATTACATAACTCCAGCATTCAGAGGCTGTGCTGGGGTAGGATGTCCTACTTACCCCCCACCCCACCCATTCTCTGAGCCCTACCAGCCACCGTCACAGAACTCAATGGAGACGGGGAGGAGACTGCCCTGATCTGTGCGTGTGTGGGGGTTGAAGCGGCGGGGAGGGGTGAAGATGAGTGCACGTGGTGCTGTGGGCGGGCCGTAGCACGCGGTATGCAGGGGGGAGGGGTAAAATGTCTGACACGTCATCAAAGGCCACAAACACAAAAGGCACCCCCTCCTGTCTTTCTCTTCACATCGCGCAGATACCAATCAAGATCATCTTTGGCACCGCATTAGATTGACTTCATGATCAGACAGATGTATAGATTGAGGAAAGCTCGTGTGCGCCCACACACCACACAAGCTGTTCACGGCGTGTGTGCGAGGTCCCGCCCCAGTGTGTGTCATAAGATATCTTTCTGTGCAATGTCAGGGCATTATGTAAAGATCTACCTCCGCTCGCCACCGCCCTGCCGCGACTCGACGCGCAAAACTGGGCCAAACCCAAACTAAAGGGCTGAAAGAAAGCGCACAGTTTAAAGCATAAAGGCAAGTTTAAATAAAACGTGCACTGTGAAGAACAGCAGAGGGAAATGTGGATGTAGGCCTATTCATTTCAAAAGAAGTATTGGCTAACTAAGTAACTTACATAAGACTTGCCAGTTTTATTGAAACGAACTAGAATCACGCTTTTGTTAGTTTTTTTCTTACACACTTGGCACCCAAACAACGAATGAGTTTTTCTTATTAAACCATTCTGTATGCATCTGCATTCATTTTCTGTCACTCTCCCTGCACTACTTTGCGCCCCTGGGACAAGCGTCGCTGCTCAACAAAGATAGTGCACATAAAAGGAGCAGAGCGCTGACAGGAACTCCAGCCACACAAACACGCGCGCGGTGACTCACTGAGTGTTGCAATTGTCTTTACAGGCTACAGAGGGGCGCGCAAAGTCCTCTTTCAAGAATACGTGCGTCCATATCTATCCAAATGGTGCTAAACCCTGCATTAACGTCCACATAGAACCCCTGTAACTTATCCATGCGTGTGCCCCGGTCAATTCAGCCCTCTCCACGCGCACAGAAACACCATTTTAGGGGAAATGTGCAAAGAAATAACAATAATCAGGGGCGCTGCAGGCTCCACTCACCACGTGTGGTCTGTTGTTGCTGGGCCTGCCATTCCAGGAACCTGGCTGCCTCCAAAAGTGTGTCGATGCTCATTGCGCGTAAATGCTCTGCGCGGCGACCCGGTGCCCGGGACAGAAGCGGAAAAGAGCGTTTGTCTTTGGGTGGTGTCCGCGAGGAAGCGCCGGTGGAACCCACCCGGGCGTCTTGTGCCTTTTGAAAAAAGAAAAAAGTTGATATAGAACTGAGGAGAGCGGAAGGTAGATCCTTGCATACGTAAAAATAGGATTGCAACAAGATGGCGATGCGACCACGGGAATACACACAACAAGGCGAGTCGTGTTCTCCCAAGTTCCGCCCAGTGCACGGCTGCTCCGCCCCGTTACTACGGTCTGGGCTAAAACACGGAAACTACACTCGTCTGCACCGGGAGCAGTGCATCTACGGTTGCAACGTGGTAGGTCTCAGACAGTATCTCCGTTCCATACGTTTAGCAGACGGTAATATGGTTCAACACGATCCCCGTGGCGCCTATTTCTTGGTAATGCGCGCATTTAACGCATTCTTCCCTAAACGTGTGAAACAGACACTGTTATTTAACTGGTGTAAAACCAGGTCACCGAGTCCTGCACCAGAGCAGCTCTGATCCTCTTCCTGGTTTTGTAGAAGACCACAAGCCCGCAGCGCGTGAAGGCCGATGGGGCAGCAGACAGCCAATCAGCGTCCAGAACAACAAGGCATGGTGCTGGTCCACATGGGCACCCGCCCGGCCTGGGCCAGCCTCATTTGCATGGCGAGAGCGTGACTGGCCACCCCTCTGTCTCGAGGCCTGAGCTGTCAGTCAAAGCGAGAGGCGGGACTTGCGCTGGAAAGTCAACTTTATTCTTTGTCCAGGTAGACAGCAGCTTGTTGGTAAATCAACCTTTTAACACTTACACACTGGTAAAAATGAGGACGTTTGTTCACAGCTTGGTGTTTTAAATGCATCACCATCAACAAAAACACTAGGCCATGTTCATTCTGTCCTGGGCATTAATGGTGCTTCACTTTCAATTCGAGTCAACAATGGACCTCTATGTGACCACGTAGGCTACACTAGACCTGCTTTTTCTGGAATAAAGGTTACTTAAAATCAGTGATGGGCAAGTTGCTTTAAAATTGTATTATATTATATATTACTAGTTACAGCTTTCAAAATGTAATATGTTTGTACATATTACTGTCACACTAACTACTTTGAGTTACTGTTGACAAATATAAACTGAATATAGTGAGAATAATGCCACAGAGCAGAAGTTCAGTCAAAGATGTCCTTTTTCTCAGTGGTCCACATTCTAAAGTGTTTTGTTTTGATGACATTAGCTACACAAGATAAGATAATACTTTATTGATCCCACAATGGAGACATTCACAAGGCTCTTTCTACACCAGTGTCCATCTTGAGTTGGTGCTGCATCTTATTTCGGGGGAGTAGCACTGCATATTTATTATTATTATTTATTTTTTTAAGGGAGAGGGAAGTCCTTACAACCAATGTGCAGCCACCTTACAAGCAACAGTCAATGTTTTTAAGAGATCCAAACAAGGTCTGCAATGCAATTAGCATATTCTGTTCAGATACATGAAAACAGATAGAAATGTATAACATTGGCTAATTTTTGAGAGCTCAAACGTAAAATAATAATAATAATAATGAAAGCCCTTGAATCTAAACTTGTTACTCTGTTCAATTCAATTTGAATCATTTAGTAGTGGTTCTCTATATACAGGAATGGTGTTGGGACCCATCATCACTCTATAATGCCAAGCCCAAATAAGAATTGAATTTAATACATCAATAATGTAAAATACTGTCTTTTCCTACAAATTATAATTAAATAAGCATCACATAATCCTATTATCAAAAGAACTTATTCTTACTCTTGAATGGTTTTGTGTTATTTGGTGATAGCCGATACATTTATTTATTTATTTATTTTAAGTTCAACAAGGAAAGGCTTGCGACCCCCTAAATGTGATTCCGTGGCACACTTGGGCCCCGACCCACCAGTTGAGAACCACCGATATTCTAAAGTGTGATTCGGGGAGTGTCTTTGGCAACAGGCTGGCGCAGCATGACTGGGAGAGTGAGGGAAATGAAATGAATGAGGAAGCGAAATGACAGGGAGGGAGGGAGGAGAAAGAGAGAGGGAGAGAGAGAGAGAGAGAGAGAGAGAGAGAGAGAGAGAGGGAGAGAGAGAGAGAGCAGCACATGGTGAGCACATGAGCTGCAGTCTGGAAAAGAAAAAAAAAGAAGAAGAAGAGGAAAATAAATAAATAAATTTAAAAAAGTGCATCGAAGTCGCCTGAATGTACAAAGGAGACAGAGGAGAGCGCAGCTGGGAGGGACTGACCTACATAGAAGTGCTGCATCATTTGTGCATCAACAGACAACAGCCAATCAATGCAGTCGTCACAAAATTAACTCATGAAGTGGATGGATCGAAAGGGATCAAACTAAATTTCAGATACAGTTGTGCTGAAAAGTTTACAAACCCTTTTAATGTTTACATGCCCTTTTAATCTGTTGGCCATTTTTCATAGAATATCGAATGATAACACAAAAATCTTTTTTCCCCAGTCATGGTTAGCTACTCACATGTCCCTGAAGAAAATTCCTAGTCTGTGAAACCTTCAATAAATTTGATTCTGATTCTGATCTAACCTTCAGTCCTTCACCCTTCAACAACGGAAAGGCAAATTGTTCAGGAGCAAAGAAAGACTCTCTGACAAAATTGATGTTTGTTTCAAGATGCACAATATGACAAAGTTTTGAGCACAACTGTAGTTGCTATACTATGTATGAACTATGTAGTTCAAATTCTGATTAAATTGTAAAAGCAGGTATCTGTGACAAAAAAGACCAAAAAGCATTTTTATTGATTGTGAACTAGCAAACTATATAGTGGTGTACATGAGAAAAGGAAGGGATACGTTTGGACAACAGCTAACAATTTAAACCAAATAAAAAAATGTATCTTTTCAAATAGGGCTGCAAGATTAATCAATATCGAATCGACATCGCAATTTTAAATACTGCAACAATAACCTAACCCGAATGGCTCAGGGTTTTTTCTTCCTTGCGTCTCCAGTGTTTGATGAAGCTGAAATATAATAAACGAGTACTACAGCAATGCATCCATCCATCCATTTTCTTCCGCTTTATCCGGGGTCAGGTCGCGGAGGCAACAGTCCGAGCAGAGATGCCCAGACTTCCCGATCCGCGCACACCTCATCCAGCTCTTCCTGGGGGATCCCAAGGCGTTCCCAGCTGAAGACCTGGTCTTTCCAGCGTGTCCTGGGTCTTCCCCGGGGCCTCCTCCCAGTGGGACGTGCCTGGAACACCTCTCGAGGGAGGCGACCAGGAGGCATCCGAAACAGATGCCCGAGCCACCTCAGCTGGCTCCTTTCGACATGGAGGAGTAGCGGCTCTGTTCCGAGCTCCTCCCGGGTGACTGAGCTCCTCACCCTATCTCTAAGGGTGCGCCCAGCCACCCTGTGGAGGAAACTCATTTCGGCCACTTGTATCCGGGATCTTGTCCTTTCGGTCATGACCCAAATCTCATGACCATAGGTGAGGGTAGGAACGTAGATC